>PVLD010018649.1:0-38466 GCA_004027595.1 Dinomys branickii | reverse complement strand
TTTCTCCCTACTGTATTAAAAGCCACTTCAAAGTATGGATACTTCACAGAGTAGAATAAGAATAGAGAGGGTCTGATAGAGTTCCAGAGCGTAAGAGGAGTGCTTATAGAGTAGAGAGTTTATCTACCTACCTACCTACCTACCTACCTGTCTGCCTATTTGGGGTGTTTGTTTGTTTGTTTGGTTGGTTGGTTTGAAACAGGGTCTACTTGTGTATTTAGGCTGGCCTTGAACTCTTGGCAGTCTCCTGCCTCAGCCGCTGGAGTGCTGGGATTACAGGTGTGTGCACCATGCCCAGCTTGAGAGTTTGTTTTAGACATTAAAGAAAGCTGGGAAAAGGGAGTCTTTGAAAGGCTTTAAGAGTCCAGTTATTACTGCGTGTGGTGGATAATAGGGAATAGATGAGCGTTTCGCCCTTCCTTCTGTATTCTCCTCCTCTTCAGTTACTGGCTCAGTGAAGAGGTGCTCAGACAAGTCCCTCCTCCATCTACTTCCTTTCTCCCTCAAGAACTATTTAATCTTTCTCATACTTTGGCCTTGGGCTTGCTTCCCACACCCAGGCTTTGGGTGGGGATGGAGGCAATGCCGTGTATGCGCCCTGATTTGCTCTGAGGAGAGCAGGTGTCTGGGTCTCTACTTCCCCTGTGGATCTGCAGGGACTGACTGGTATCTCTGCTTGGTAGGAAGGAGGGGGTGATCTCCTGAGACTTCTCCTGTCTGTCTCCAAGCCCACGTATCGATTCCCATTCTCTCTCTTACATGCTCACTCACGCTCTTTCTCACACTCCCGCCTGTATCTTTTTTCTCTTGCCCACATTATTTATCCTCCCTACCCCATTGAAGGGTGTCTAAGTCTACCCCCTGTACCCTATCTCTGCCAGTGGTGGCTGAGACCTAGGTCCTAGAGAACCTTAAATTGTGGGGAAACTTACGTGTCCCTTCTTCCCTGGTGGTATCTTCAGAAAGTCTCCTATAGAAAGGGTTTAAGTAATCTGGCTGGGACTGAGGGGTAGTTTTTTAAGCTGCTTTTGCACAGCAGTCACTGCTTCGGTACATTGCTGGTGTTTCGGGGGTGGCTTTGAGGGAGCTGGCAAATTTATAGGAGGTTGCAGGACCACTCCCCCAGGTTGTCCCCTGGCACCGCCACTGCCGCTTCGCCCCTTTTCCTATTGGTGTGGGCCTCCCAGGTTACAGGAAGGGCACGGGAAAACAGACTATTGTTTTCCTCTGGGAGGAAGGAGAGCCCGCCTCAGCCCTTCCTAGTCCCAGGCTCCTCTGAAATGGCACCAGATGGATGGAGGCTCCACAGGCCCTGGTGGCTTTGTCCCCCAGAGTGAGTTACTTGCTTGGGACTCTGTTAGGCTGGCTCTTGGTTCCCTTTTTAAACCACACATTCCATTGTTTTCCCTAGTGGCCCCTGGTTTTGTTCTCTCCCCTCCATTTTGTGTCTGTGACAGGTTTTCCTGGATTTCCCGTGTTGTCCTGGTGGTTGGTAACAGGAGGAGGCCTGCCCCCAGGAGTAGGAGTCAGACTGCAACCCAGCCCAGGGGCAGTTCCTCTGCGCTGCACTGTGCCTTGTCCTCCTGTCCTCCCATACCCTGTGGCAGCCCCACCTCATGGCGTTGTCTGGCACTTTGCCTGGGTTTGGGAAAGCAGTGGCTGTAGCAGGAGGACCTGCCGAGACATATCTGAATAATCACTGCTGGGCTTGAAGCATGGGCAGGACCAGTCCTCCCCGGTCTCTGCAGGGCTTTTGTGTGTTTTCTTTCCCAATACCTTTTGTCCTTTTCCCTCAGTTTTATGTTTTTCTAGTTTTGTCTATCATACTAGCAGCTTCCTGGAATCTCCTGGAATTCATAGTAGACTCCTCCTGGTCTGAATTTCTATAATTATAAGACTCACAGGTCAGCAGAAAGTAGGGGTCCGTTTTCCTGTCCTGCCTGCTTCTCCTGCAATCGCTTCACAAACTGTCCTACTCTTTACTATATAGTTTAGCACATGTGATACCTTCCCAGAATGTTCTCTCCTCTTTGTGTTAGTGTCTAATTTTTTGTTTGTTTCTGAGTTTTTATTATTGTTGTTTTTTGAGACAGGGTAAACTGAGCATGATGGCGCATGCCTGTAATCCCAGTACTTAGGAGGCTGAGGCAGGAGGATCCTTGTGAGTTCGAGACCAGCCTGGGCTACAAAGTCAGCTCAAGGCCAACCTGAACTGCATAGTGAGACCCTGTCTCAAAAAAAAAAAAGAGAGAGAGAGAAATGGTATTGTTATGTAGTTTAGGTTGTCCTTGAACTCTGTGATCCTCCTACCTCAGTGCCCAAGTGCTGGAATTACAGATGTGAGGCACCATGCCTGGCTAATGTTAGTGTTTGATTATTTTAAACTAGACCCAGGATTCACAAAGATACATGCCTGTATAATCACAACACTAAGTAGGTGAGGCAGGAGGATCTCTGAGTTCAAGGCTGGTGTGGACTACATTGTGATCCAAAGCCAGCCTGAATTATGTAGCAGGACCTTGTTTCAGAGAAAAGCCAAAAATCAAAGTAAAAAAGGGCTAAGGCTATAGCTCAGTGGTAGTGCATTTGCCTTGCATGCACTAGGCCCTGGCTCCTATCCCCATCACCAAATAAATAACCAAACAATGAAGGGAAGAAGGGAGAGAGGGTGGGAAGGAAAAGGGGAGGGAGGGAAGGAGGAAGGGAAGGAGAGGAGGAAGGGAAGAAGCTGGGCGTGGGGTGTATGCCTGCGGTGCCAGCACTTCGGGAGTAGGGTCACAAGTTTGAGTCCTGCGTGGGCAATTTAGTGGAACCCTACCTCAAAATTGGGAAGGAGAGGAAGAGGGAGGGAGAGGGAAGGAGGGAGGCAGGGGAAGGGAAGAGAAGAAACTCTTTAACAGGCCTTTATAAAAGATCCTGGCTAATGTTTATAGTTTGCATTTGTTAAAGTCCTTTAAAAACAGACTTTGCTCCTCAAGAGAGATCATCTAAGGCAAAGCTAAGCTGGCAGGAATCACCTTCCTCATCTGAAGATGAGCTGCGGGAGTGCAAAGGGAAGGCCCTAGAGTGGAGGAGGAGGTATTGTTAATGGGGTGAGGACGGGCTGGTGCAGCGTTCTAACACAGATCTGACCCTTCTCTGAGAAATTTCACCCCACACCTCACCTGTGGCCTTGTTTTGCCCATTCTGTAACAGACGCCTTTCATCCAGGATTCCACTGTGTCCCCAGAGCTCTCCCCTCTGCCACCTGCCCAGCCTCAGAACTAGACCGTGCAGTGCTGGTCTTGACACGGTGCATAAACCCTATTTGGGTTTTTAGGGGAAAGTAGCCAAAGTCTCATTCTAACTTAATCTATCCCACTTCTGCATTTTAAAAGATGCCTTAGTGGTTGAGCATATAGTTCAGGGGGAGTACTTGCCTAGCATGTATGAAACCCTGGCTCAGCCCCCAGCACTGCAAAGAATATAAAAGCGAAAATAAATAACTCACTGGGTTCAGGGAAGGGAAACGATCGGCTGATTCTGGGTGCTGGGCATGGGAGTCACAGTTGTGCTTGCCATTTCCACCTTCTCCTTGCCCTACGTGTGCACTGTGGAAGGAGCGCAGGGAGCCCCAGAGAGCCAGAGGAGCAGGGAAATGGGAGCACAAGGCCTGTTTGTGCCTGACCCTCTCTGAGTCAGCACTAGGGAGCAGGCGCAAGGTGAGGGTATAAGCAGTGTCTTGGGAAAAATCATGGTGCTATGTTTAGTCATCATTTGCTACTTCTCATGCCCCAGTGCTGTGGAGAGAGTTTCTTCAGGAAAATTTGGGTTGTCGCTGGGGAGACCAACACACCTGGCGTATTAAAGGAGGCTTTGAAGACAGGCACAGTCTGAGTGGCAGCCCCTGTTCTTTGCACTTGCCCACCGCAGCCTGCATGCTTTCTCTGCACCTACCCAGCTTTGTACCTCTGTCTTCCTTCAGCCGTGTAGTTTCAACTTCTTCCAAAAAAATTCTCCTTAGCCAAGGCTGTCTCCACTTTGCTGTGCCTGATATTTAAACGTTAAACCGAGTGTTTGAGTGCCTCATATACATGCCTTATACTGTGAGGAAGACAGAGGCATAGAGGGTGAGCAATGCTTGAGTCACGCAGGTCAACATCCTGAAGGAACGGTATCACCAGTTATGTGATAATGGTTGAGGCTGGCTTTGAACTCACTGTGTAGCCCAGGCTAGCCTCAACTTCCTGCAGTCCCGCTGCCTCAGCCTCCCAGAATGCTGAGATGGCAGGAGTAGTCAACTGCAGCTGGCAGTCCCAACTCATTTATGATACCTTGCACAGTCTTTCCATCAACCAAAATTTTTAATCATGTACGAAGATTTTTATATATAAAATAGGGGAAGAGAAAATGCTTAGTGAAGATTTACTGAGAGAAATAAAGCAGCCACAGATAGCTGTGTGCTCAGTGCGCAGCAAAGTAGTTGTGCATTGTGCCTCAGGCTCAGAGCATCATAGAAAAGATACTGCTGTTACTTTTCATTCAGGCATCCATAGTAGCACCAGTTTATGGGGCTCTCACACTGTGCATAATACCCAAGTAACACCTAAGCATGACTCTTGCCCTTCAGCTGCTGTTATTCCCCTTGGGGAGATGAGACACAGTGTAAGAAGTGGAATAGCAGTGTGTGGCCTGTCTTGTTTAGGTGCAGGAGCCTGGTTTGGTTAGGTCAAATAAAGCGATGGTTATAGCACAGACTCTGGAGCCAGCCACATGCTTTCACATCCTGGCTCTGCGGCTTAATTGGCTTTTTTACCTTGGGCAAGTTACTTACCTTCACACAGCCTCGGTTTTCTCATCTGTAAAGTGAGAATATTGTCTGCCTCACTGTGCAGATTAAATTAGTGGATGTGGGTAAAACTCCTAGCACTGTGGGGTCTAAATTATTTCTGTTTAAGATCAAGAATCTCTTTGGAGCCAGGGCTTAATGGTGGAGCCTTATAATCCCAGCACTCGAGGAAGCTGCTTTCAGGAGATTGTGCATTTGAGGCCTGGGCTTACTGAGACCCTGTATCAAAATAAAGCATGAGCTGGGGCTGTCACTAAGCATGAATGCCTGGGCTCCACACCCCCGATCTCCTTGGATCCTTGAGCACCAAACTGCAGCGTAGATGGTTTGGAACTGGAAAGGGAGGGTGTTCTGGATTCATCGTAGCAACAGAGAGGGGCTAGAATCCCTCACTCCCTCTCGCGCTTTTGTCCCCTTTACCTCCATATCTGCTTTGATCTCTACTTAAGTCTGGCCGCTTCTTCTCAGTAACAGCTTCTGCTTTCCTTCACCTGATATAATAATGGCTTTTCCCATTTCCTGCCTAGCATCATCCCTCTTGGTTGGAATGGCTGAGAAGTCGGCCCCAGTCCGTGGTGTCTGGTCAGACATGGCCTGACTACCCTGTAACCTGTTTCTTGAACTCTCAGTAGGATAAGAAAGAAGACCAAATGGTTGAAAACACAGTTGCTTAGACAGCAGGAGCTGTGAAGCAGGCGAGGCAGACTGCAGGCTTCGGAGTCAGATTTCTGAGGTCAGATCTTGGGTTCTCCACTTACTACTTCTGTGTAACCCTAGGCCTTTGATGGTGAGCCTTTTAGAGCTTTCAGTGACAAGAAACATTGGCTAAGGCATGGGTTCACTGCCACTGCCCCAGGCAAGTCGTATAATTGTGCTAAATTTCCTACACCTGTGAGATGAGTGCGGCTTAGTACTTACCTCAAAGTACATTAGGAGATTATACTTTTAAAGCACTTAACAGTACCAGGAACGAAGGAGGTGCTTTAAAATTACTAGCTAGTACAGTTACTAAGGGAGGTGTGGTGTGTGGGCAATAATGTAATCCCTGAGCAGCTGGACGTGGGAGATGTCCTAAAGTAGTAAAGATAAGGCCCGGGGGGATGGATGATGGTTGTTCAGAGGAGGTGCTAAGATGACTTTCACACCACAGCTCCGATCTGTTTCCGTGAGGCTTTCCCTCATTCCTGTGTTCTCAACTCGGTCAGTGTTTCCTAGCACCATGTGCATCTCCATTGCACAGACTGCTGCTGCCATCATTAAATAATCAATCATACAGTTTTGTGTCCACCCCCCCATCAGAATATATGTACCCACATGGCAGGGATAGTCCCATTTTATGAATTTTATGAACTGTTTTATTCTTCATCCTAGTGCAGTTGTTGGCACACAGTTTCATGGAGTGTAGACTTGAGCATGTGGAATCATAATTAGAATTGGTTTAGAATCATAGCAAGTTTTCTTTGTTTTAAAGATGGTCTATCTATGTAGTTCAGTCTGATCTTGAACTCAAAGCAGTCCTCCTGTCTCAGCCTCCTGAGTACTGGGATTGCAGATGGGTTCCTCTACACCTGGCTGGCAAGCTTTCTTAGTTTTGTCAAAAATGAACTCAGGGAGATGGATCTTTTGCAAATGGAAAGGGGACTGAGAGATGAGCAGATGGAAAAAGGGATGAAAAAAGTACTGAGATATTTTATGTATGTATATCAACTCCCCTCAAGAAATGTGGTCATTATCTAGTAATTTTAAAAATAAAAATTGAGCTGGGCATGGTGGGGCACACCTGTAATCCCAGCCCTTGGGAGGCTGAGGCAGGAAGATTGCCATGAGTTTGAGGCCAGCCTGGGCTCCGTGGTGAGTTCAAGTCCACCCTGAACTACATGGTGAGACCCTGTCTCCAAACAAACAAACAAACACGTACATACATACATATAGCACAATAGCAACAAAAAACAAACCCAGTGACTTTAAGTGACTTGCCTCTAATATAGCCAGCAGTAAAGTAAGAATAGAAATTGCCTCTTAAGTATGAGTTACTGTGTTTATTCTTTTGTATGTGAGTATGTAGATGTTCTAACACTGTTGAAAAGACTATAGGAAAAAGAAAAAGACTATAGGAATGGTGTTGGCATGATGGTTAAAAATCAACTGACTATTAATGTCAGAATTTGTTTTTGAATTCTCAGTTCTATTCATTTTGAATTCCCAGTTGTATTCATTTGCTTTGTAGGTCTATCATATGCTGGTGTCATACTGTTTGCTTTGTTTCTGTTTTTGGAGACAGGGTCTCACCATGTAGTTCAGGCAGATCTTGAATTTTATATATCCCAGGCTGGCCTTGAACTTGGAATCCACCTGCCCCGGCCTCCTGAGTGCCGGGATTACAGGTGTGTACCACCTCACCTGGCCACACTGTCTTGGTTATTGTTGTTTACAAGTTTTGAAATTGAGGAGCTTGAATCCTCCAACTTTTTTGTTTTCAGGATTTACTCTGAGTCCTTTGTATTTCTAAAAGATTTTTAGGATAAGCTGGTCACTTTCTGAAAAATAAATCCCAGCTAGGATTTTGATAGAACTGCACAAGTTTATAGATCTTAACAGTGTTAAGTCCTCTTGTTTATGAACATGGGTTATCTTTCCATTTACTTAGCTTTTCCTTTGAACATTATTTTGTAGTTTTCAGTATTAAAATCTAACACTTCTTTGATTGAACTATGATATTGTGAATGGAATTGTTTTATTTCATTTTTGGATTATTTGTTTTAGTTATAGAAATATAGTTGATTTTTTTATATTGGTCTTGTATCCTGCAGCCTGCTGAACTTACTAGGTCTAATAGATTTTTAGTGAATCTCTTAGGATTTTCTATATACAATATTCTCTTATCTATACATAGAGATAGAAAGCTTTTTCTAAGCCTGGTCCCTTTTATTTCTTCTTATCTAAGTGGTCTGGCTAGAATCTCTAGAATATGTGGAATAGAAGTGCCAAGAGTGGACATCCCTGCCTTTTTCTTAGAGTAATCTTAAAAATGTATCTTCTTGGCCCTGTTGAGAAACTTACTGTGGAGATGAGATTAATATGTAAAGCTGAGGTTGAAGGTTGGGTGGGATATCTCGTGATGAACTAATGTAGCTGAGGAGGCTTTCCTAGAAAAGGTTTAAGTTGGCCAGCAAGACAGATCAGTCTTTGACAAAGCCAGACACCTTCCCTGGAAGAAAGACAGCCTCTTTAATAAATGGTGCTGGAAAAGCTGGCTCTGCATATGCCAAAGATTAAAACTAGACCCACATCTTTCACCATATACTAAACTAAAATCGAAATGGATCAGAGACCTAAATATTTAAGCAAAAACCCTAAATGTGCTGGGAGCTAGAATAAGTAGAACCCGTGAAGATACTGGTGCAGGAAGAGATATAATGAACAAAATCCCAGTCGCACAGGAACTATCACAGAGAACCAACAACTGGTACCTCGTTTTTAAAAAAGGCTTTCGCATAGCAAAAGAAATCACCAACAGAGTGAAGAGACAACTTACAGTGTGGGAAAAAATTTTTGCCAGCTGTTCCTCAGACAAAAGTCAAGTATCTTAAAGAACTAAAATCAGACCCCCCAAATTTAAAGACCTACTTAAAAAATGGGCATCTGAAATGAACAGATACTTCTCAGATGAAAAAGTAGAAACAGCAAATAAAAATATTAAAAAACGTTCAGTATCACTGGTCATTTGAGAGATGCAAATTAATCAACACTAAGACTGATCACCCCAGAAAGAAGGGCTGTTCTTGAGAAATCAACCAATAACAAATGCTATTGGGGCTGTGGGCAAAAAGGAACCCTTCTCCATTGCTGGTGGGAGTGTAGATTGGCGCAGCCACTGTGTAAATCAGCGTGGAGATTCCTCAAAAAAGTAAAACTAGAGACCCCATTTGACCCATCTGTTCCCCTTCTGGGTATCATCCAGAAAGAATTAAAAGTGTATACCACAGTGGTATATACATTCCCATTTTTACAGTGGCACAGTTTGTGATAGCTAAATCTTGGAAACAGCCCAAATGCGCACCAACCAACCAATGAATAGATAAAGAAGATGTGGGTTTTTTTTCTACAATGGAGTACTACTCAGCCATAAAGGAGGATATGCTTAAGACATTTTTAGGGAAATGGATGCACCTTAAAGCTACACTCCTAAGTGACATAAGTCAGACACACGTAAATACTGAATTATTTCTCTGGTGTGAGAAACCAAAAGTGTAAATAAAAACCAAAATATATAGTAGATATTGGGAAATGGGAAGAAAATGTTGAAGTAAGGAGAGCAGTGTGTGGGGAGAATAGGAAAAAATGGAAACAAACTTTTGTAAATAAGGAAGGGAAGAGGGATTGAAAAGGGGGAGAAAAATGGGGAAAAAAGCAGCAGCAAGATACAGTATGCCATTGGGTGTGGTGGTGCACGCCTGTAATCCCAGCACTTGGGAGGCTGAGGCAGGAGGATTGCTGTGGCTTTGAGGCCAGCCTGGGCCACGTAGTGAGTTCAGAGATAGTCTGTCTCAAACAAAACAAAAAAAGATGTATCATGTACAGGTACAAATCCCCTATGGTGAATGTTATTAGGTATATCTAAACTGTACTAATAAAAATTTTAAAACAAAATGGACAAAGAAGTCATCTGTAAACAGGGTCACGTAAATGTAGAAAAAACCAGTTACTTGAGGAGAGAGTCAGTGTGGAAGAGGTGCTGGAGAGCTGGGACGGAGAGCAGCATTGGACACCCTCAGTGAAGCTGGTCGCCCACCACTCACTGGCTGCCTGACTGCATGCCGGGCCCTGCTGTTCCTGGTACTTCTGCACCTTCCTCTCTTCTCATAACTAAGGCATTCTCATCGTAGGTCTCCTGTCCTGCACATCGGAATAGGCCAGGTTATCTGGTAAGGCTAGGTTCTTGCTCCTCACCCCAGACCTATGGAATCGATGGAAACAGACCCTGGGAGTCCACTTCCTACATGGTTTGTGTGTGTCCTGTACATTGAGAAGCACTCCTGCAGAGCATACTTTATAACATCTGCTCTGAGCTTTCTACTCTGATTTTTAGGAGATGATCTTTCTTCCAATTTAACTACCATCAAGCTGGGCATGGTGCATGGCTGTAATCCCAGCAGTCCCCTGTAATCCCAGCAGTTGGGAGGCTGAAGTGAGAGAATCTCTGTGAGTTTGGGCCAGCTTGGGCTACATAGTGAGTTCAAGGCCAGTCTGAAATGAATAGTGAGACCCTGTTTCAAAAAGACCAACTGCCATCAAGGTCACTGGGTATTGTTGAGCTCCCTCTCTTGCCTCTGGATCTCAACAGACCACTGTCTCTTCACTTCTTATCTCGCCCTGTCATCTTCTCTTGCCTGTCATGATTTACTGCTGCCCTGGTTTCTGTCTTCCTAACTTCCAGCAGCTGGCAGGGTAAGAACCAAACTGCTGAGAAGAGAAGAGAATTTGAGTATCACGAGAAAGGTCAGGCCTACACCGCACGTTATAGGGCTGTGCAGGGGCCAGCCAGGACTGCCTGGGGGCTGCCCAGGACCGCAGCCCTTTCCTCTGAAGGCTTCTCACTGTGGAAGAAGGTGACCAGGAACATAGCCACAGCATTTGACAGGCCACATTTGTAGCCTAATCGATGCATAAATCAAACTGGAACTGTTATACACCCCTGGACATCCCAAATCCTTGAGTATGTGTATGAGGGAGAAATACGCACTGTGAGGCTTTGTCTTCCCAGTGCAAACTACTGGACGGTATTTATAGACTGGAATAAAGCATACATATACCTGACCTGGGGGTGTCGTTCAGTGGCAGAGTGTTTGCCTGTGATGCTTAAGGCCATTGGTTGAGCTCCTACACCGTGAAATAAAGAACAAAACAGAACAAAACGAAACATGCATACATACACACACATTTTTGTTTTATTTTTTGAGACAGGGTCTTGCTATATAGCCCGGTCTGGCCTTGAAGGCACAGTGATCCTCTTGCACAGGCCTCACAGAGTGCCCGGATTGCAGGTGTGCACTACCATACCCAGCCACACGTATGTTACTGAATAATCAATTCCTCTGTTATCTTCCCTTTTGGCTTCTTCCTTCCTGCAGACATGAGATCTATTCCTAATTTTTTTTTTTTTCCAGACAGATTCTCAGTATGTAGTTCAGGCTGGCCTTGAATTTACTGTGCTCTTCCTGCCTTAGCCTCCAGAGTGCTAGGATCCCAGGCACGCACCACCATGCCCAGCTTATCTTCCCAATTTAGAAAACCCTCTTGGCTGATCCTTGCTGCCTCCTCCAGGCATTACCTGAGTTCCCCTTTCTTCTCACAGTTAGATCTCCCTAGCAAGGGTGCTGCCCCCTCACCTTTGCTTCCTCTTCTCCAGCCCTGCTCTCTGCCGCCGGTTCTCACAGCTGCAGTTCCCACAAAGGTTCCCAGTGGTTCCCTAGGGGCCCGGCCTGGGCTGTTGCTCAAGCGCTTCTTAGCACTCTAATGTGAGACCGTCGATACCCTGGCCTCCCCATGGGATGCCTCCACAGCACGGCTGGCCGTGGCACTTCATCCCGTGTCCTCCCCGTGCTCCCTGCGTGTCCATGAGAGCCTCGCGCTCTCACGCCCGCGAGTGTCTTTACATCTCTGCCTCCAGACCCTGTTTCTCAGGTGCCCGCACCAGTGCTCCTCGGACCCCTCTCGCGTCTCATGCTCATCGTCAGAACCCAGAACACTGCCCCTCGGCCCCGCAGGGCTCCCCCCACTCTTCAGTTTTCTCTCTCCTGTTTCTTTCGTACCCTCTCTGAGGCCCGCCCTTCTTCATTTCTATCCCAGTTGGGCATGAGCTCAGAGTCCTCAAGCGTTGTCTCCAGGGGCAGCGGACAGTCTCAAGCAGAATGGAATTCTCTCCCCTGACACCATAAAACTGCTTTTTTTTTGCTGTTGCAGAACTGGAATTTGAACCTTAGACCTTCACAGCGAGCTAAATCCTCTACCCAGTTTTTAGTTGTTTCGCGTTTTGAGGCAGGGACTCATCCTATTGCCCAAGCTAGGCTCCGTTTGCAGTCCTCCTGCCTGAGCCCAGCAGAATGCTGGGATTGTAGGGGTGAGCCACCAAGCCTAGCAAAGTAGATGCAGTACGACCCAATTTCCTCTCTGTTTGCAGAAAAGAAATAAGGCCCCGAACAACTAAATGCTTGCTTAGGGACACGGCTAATACCAATTCTCACTGGAAAGCCACTCTACGCTGCTCTTCCATCAACCAAGCAACATTTTATAGCTTCAGTGCTTTTCATTGTCATAGTGTCGGTGTGACACACAGTCGTATGCGTTACATGTCCATAAGTGGTTCTTTTGTGTGGGGGGGTAGTTGCCTATTTGTTTTGAGACAGCCTCAGTATGTAGTTCAGGTTTCAGGTTGGCCTTGAACTCACTATGTAGTCCAGGCTGGCCTGAACTCCTGTCAGTCTTCCTGCCTCAGCCTCCTGAGTGTTGGGATTATAGGCGTGCACCACCAAACCTGGCTCATGTCTATATTTGGATATTTGGCCTATCTTGTTTCTCATGCATGATTGAGCTCCCATTGTACCTACTTCAAGAGTTGCCACCTAGTTAGTACCTAATTAATATTTAATAGTGAATGATTTGGGATTTTTTGGTGGTACCGGGGATTGAACTCAGGACCTTGCACTTGCCAGGCAGGCGCTTACTTATTCCACTGAGCTATATCCCCAGCCTTTTAATAGTGAATGAAATGAAGTCCCATTACTGATTTTCCAGATTAGGCTTTACCTGTACACACTCGAAGTATTTCTTAGTTGATGAGTGATGGTGCATCTTAACACAGGGCTGAGGTGTTGTAGCCCTTCTCCAGTAGTGGGGAGCTGTGCAGATTCAGGGCCTAAGAGCAAAGGTAGGAGAACCCATGGGGGGGGGTTGGATGGGGCAGTAGCAGCACAAGGGAGATGGCGGGAAGGCAGGAGCGCCGGGAGGAAGGACAGAAGCGAGTTGGCAGCCATAGGAATTGAGAGTAACCCAGGAACACTGGAAAGGAGCATCGACGAGGTGACCGGTGGGCGGGGAGAGGAAGAGCCCCGGGCATGATGTGAAGGCTGGGTGTTGGTGGGGAAAATGTGATGGTTGAAAAGCAATCTCGGGCTGGGCTATAGCTCAGCAGCACAAGCACCTGCCTGGCAAGCACAAGGTCCTGAGTTCAATTCCTGGTACCAAAAAAAAAAGAAAAGCAGTCTCTGAGGAGGGTCCCAGTTATCATGACCAGCGCTTGTGTGATCTGAGCAGACTCTCTGAATCACCCTTTCAAAGAAGCAGGCTTGAAATCCACTAAATGTCAGTGACTGAACCCAGTGTCTCTGACCTGAGGTTATTTCATGTCCCAGTGTGTTCTAAACATAGCAGGAGACAGATTGGGAGTTAGGATTACAGAATTAAAACCCCAACTGCTAAGTCCTTGCCTCCTCCACTGTAGAAAGAACTGAAGTTAGATTCGAGAAAGGACTTACCAGCCAGGCATGGTGGTGCACGCCTGTAATCCCAGCACTTGGAGGCTGAGGCAGGAGGATCGCTGTGAGATTGAGGCCAGCCAGGGCTACATAGTGAGTTCGAGCCTTATCTGAACTACATGGCAAGACCCTGTCTCACCAAAAAAAAAAAAAAAGAGAAAAAAAAAGAAAGAAAGGACTTTCCAAAGTGAGTGGTACAAGGTTGCAGAACAGATGAGTTCCTGCCTTAGGAAATCTTTAGGGACCTGTGTCCTTGTCAGGCCTCTCAGGGTAGAACTGCAGGTGGCCAGACTTCTTCCAGGTCCCTAGCTCTCAGGTTCAGGCAGACATCTCGTTCACCCTGCATTGTCCTGCAGTGACAGTGCCTTCCTTTCCTGTGAAACCTAATGACTTTCTAGGTCTATTAAAGTTTTTGTTGTTGTCCTCGAAGTACTGGGAATCTAAGCTAAGGCTTCCACACTGAGCTACATCCCTGGCCCCTACTTTGAGACAGGGTCTCACAAAGTTGCCAGGCTGCAGTTGAACTTGTGACCTTCCTGCCTCAGCCTCCCAGAGTGATAGGGTCATAGACTTGCACCACCACATCTGGCATTTATTAAAGATTTTCAGTAACTTGAGCTAGGGTGAAATAATCGAATATAAACCATGAGGTTCTTGGTCTGGTCAGCCTAAGGCCCATCGAAACATGTAGAAGGAGACTCTGACTCTGGGGCAGCTTGGGCATGTGCTCACGCTGCTGGGTGCCAGGCCTGGGCTAGCTGCTGGCACAGTCACAGTGCATTGTCTCATGCTGTGATGGGGCCAGTTCACAGGGCCAAAGGTCTGCTCTAAACTGCTCCTCTGAGAAATCGGACAAAGTGTGTATATGTAGGAGGTTCTCAGAAAGCCTCAGCTGGGCACAGTGATGCACATCTGTTAATCACAGCTACTTGGGAGGCTGAGGAAGGGCTGGGGATGTGGCTCAGTGGTAGAGTACTTGCCTAGCATGTGTGAGGACCTGGGTTCCATCCCTGTTACCAGGGGTGGGGGCGTGTCTCCTGGTCGTCACCATGCTTGAGTCCTATCACATACGCTTATTACCTCAGTGCTGAGTGTGTGGGGGCTTGTTTGGGGCTTTTGTGCATATGCTTTCAGAAATCTCACGATTGGTTTTCAAAAACAGGGAAAAGACTTCTACATGATATACTGTTAGGAGGCTGAGCACAGAGGCTCAGGTGTTGCCTGGGAAGTTTTTTTCTCAAATGCTGTCCTCACTCTGCCCTATACTTGGTGCCTGAGGTGGCCTGGAAGAGCCCGGAGGTGCAGCAGCATGGATAGTGCGGGACCTGTTTCTCCAGTTTCTAGCTTCTCTCTCTCACACAAACAAAAACAGGCCTGCTGGGCGGGTGTAGATGGCCTTGGGACAGGATGGTGGCGGTGCTGCGCCCGCGGCCTGCACAGGCTCCTCAGGGGAGCGGGCCTCTTCAGAGGCGTTGTTTAGCCCCTGTTCCCTCTCCTCCTGGCACTGCTTGGCTGAGAAAAGGAGGCACAGAGTTCTTCTGCTCACCTGTCCTGCCAAAAAGCCCTTTCTCCCTGTCACCTGCTCTCTTCTAACCTGGAGATCCCTTCACCTGCCCCTGAATGCCTCAACCTGGAGCCCTGAAGCCGTGTGCCAGGAAAACTGGAGAGGGAAGAAAAGGACTGAAGGAGAGGGGCTCCCTGCCGGCCCCTCCTCCTCCCTGTTAACTTTGCTCCTCTTCGCCTTTAAGATAAAATGATAAAACCAGATGCACATGTGCAAACATCATACTGTCTTCCTCCTGTGAGAAGCTGAAAGAGTAACAAGATCCAAAATGTACAACAGATATTATAAAATTGGAAGAAATTGTTCCAAAGGGAAGAGAAGCTGGGATGGGGAAAGGAGAAAAGAATGAAGGGAAAAGCAAAAAAAAAAAAAAAAAAAAAAAAATCTATATATAAATATATATAATACACACACACACATAGTAAGTAGTTATACTACTAATTTCTCTTAGTTCACTGAAAAAGGTTTGTGCTAATATTGTTGAATTAAATGCCTATATCTTGTACTCTAAAGATAACAATGTGCAATATACTAACCATTGTTTCTCTCCTACTGTTTTGAAATTTTGGTTTTTCTATTTTTTTGGGAGGGTGGTGGTACCTGGAATCAGACTCAGGACCTTGTGCTTGCCAGGCAGGCACTTGTACCTCTGAGCTACATCCCCACAAGATTTTCTCTTTAAAATAAAAATAAAATGATAGTAATGATACCTAACTTTTTATTGTGGACAGTGGGCAGCACATTTTTGGAAAACCATCTGGGCCCTGACTTCCATGTTCCTCCTCCTCCTCCTTTTCCCATGGAATATTAACTGAACCGTCCAGAGAAAGGGCAACTGGCCATCTGCAAACCCCCTAGTAATATCCTCTTGTATCACTCATACCCCCCAAACATTCTTCTCCCCCCCTTGAAGCACCATAATCCTTCCTTAAAGCGCTGACACCTTGCTGTTTCTGTGTCTCTCCCATCCCTTTCCCTCAGGACCCCGCTGGAATCTTTGAGCTGGTGGAGGTGGTTGGCAATGGAACCTACGGACAGGTGTACAAGGTGAGACTCTAACGGTATGAAAATGTGACCTCCATGTCTGCAGTGCTCTCTTGAGAGGAATGGAAGTAGGTTCCACCCAGGTCTGCAGCTTGCAGAGGGCTACAAGAGATTACGGAGAGTGAAGGGGGCCGAGGGTGTGTCTCAGTGGTGGAACACGTGCTTAACACAACAGAGGCCAAGGTTTCGTCCTCAGCACCATGGGTGGGTGTACCTGAGAGAGAGGAGAGCAAAGAGAACAACTAGAAGGTAGAATTGGGCTGGCTGTTGGGCATGTGGTGCACGCCTGTAGACCCAGCACTTGGGAGGCTAAAGCAGGAGGCTCACATGAGCCTGAGGCCAGCCTGTGCTTCTTAGTGGACTGAAGGCCAGCTTGAACTCCATAGCAAAACCCTGCCCCAAAAACGAAAACCAAAAAAAAAATTAGCTGTCTTCTGCCTTTTGAGTACAGAGCCTGGACAGGGCAGAACAGGTGGCCCTGGGACGAAAGTAGACAGAGCCGCTAGGACAGGGAGAAGTTACGGGATGTGGCTCTCAGAGCCTATCTGAGAATTTGGAGCTCAGGCCTGAGTTTGGGTTTGGCTCCTCCCATGACTCAGGGTTGATGGCTTTTACAAGTGGCCTTCCATAGAGGGAAAGTGGCTTTCTTGACCTCCTGCAGCAGAGCTGGAGCCATAGCTCAGGGCTTCTGCTTTTTTTTGAGATGCTCTCACCCTGTAGTTCAGGCTGGCCTTGAGCTCCCTGCAGTCTTCCTGCCTCAGCCCCCCTGCCTCAGGTGTGATCACAGGTGTGTACCACCATGCCCGACAGGCCTTCTGCTTTTGAGGCTGCCTGTCTCATGGCCACTGATTGTGGCTGGCCCAGCTCTCTCACATGGCCTGGCTACTGCGCACACTTGGATGAGGAGAAGGAGCCAGAGAAGGGAGCAGAGCGTTCAAGGGGGGTGGTGCCCCTGGGCTGGAGACTCACTGGAACACACAGCCTGCCTCTTACCTCCAGACTCAGTATTTTCACAAGTGCCCTGTCTTTCCTGATGATCACTGGGACCACCTGCCTTTTTCCCACCTTCCTTTCCTCATAAGCTTTGGGGAAATAGCCACCCCCCATCTTTTGCCTATGTTGTTGCTATGGAAATAGCAGCTCTGTGTGCTTCTGCTTCTCTAGGTTTGGAGGCTTTTTTTTTTTTTTTTAGTATATGAGCTGCCAGTGCTACCACTAGGCTTGGGGTCTTGAATAACTACTGAGGATAAAAGTAATCCATGGCCGGGCACTGCCCATGTCCATGTCATGAAAAGCTGCCTTCCCTCACCCTGTGCTTCCCAGAAAGCCTTGAACTTTCCTGTCCAAGCCTTTGATGGCTCCTGCTAGGGATTTCAGAAGGTTGCTGGGGGAGGCTGGGGTGACTAGGGCAAGTAAAGAAGGGTCAGTTTTATGAGTGAGGCATGGTGGTGCATACCTGTCATCACAGCACTGGGAAGGCTGATGCAGGAGGATTGCCGCAAGTACAAGACCAGCCCCCAAACTACATAGCAAGACCTGGTTTCAAAAATACAAAGAAAGAAAAGGTAAAGAAAGAAAGAAAGGGAAGTTTCCTCCCAGGAAGCCTGGTGACAGGGCATTGGCACATGTCAGCTGGCCCCTTTGTTTCCCAAGTTCCCTAAAATCTCAGCTGTGTCTCTGTTCTTTCCCTGTTGACAGTCCAAAGCCTTGGGGGTAGGGTTAATGGCTCCTGTCTAGCGTGGGACCAGGAAAGTGCGATTTGTTTTGCATAGGCAAAGCCCCTCCCTGCCTAGGCATTTCGTTAGGGTGGAGGACTGTCTCTTACACCCCACTCTCATTTTCAGTCCAGGGTGGCTAGAGAAGAACAAACATGCGTCGCTGTGTCCCTTGGCTTCCTTTTTAAAATTTTTTTAAGGTTTTGAGACAAGGTCTCGCTATGCAGTTTAGGCTGGCCTTGAGCTCAGTTTGTGAGTCCAGGCTGTCCTTGAACGCACTGTGATACTCCTGCCTCAGCCTCCCAAGTGCTGGGATCACAGGTGTGCACCACCATGCCTGGCTGTCTCTTGGGTTTTTAAATGAGACTCTTCATTTTGTTAAGCTTCGTTTTTACAGCTTGGAAGTACAGAACACATAATTTTTCTTTTCGTCACAATGATTTGGTAATTCTTTTCCCTCTGTCCACTCCTGTGACCAACAAATGGACTGAATTGTCTAGCCACAAGAGGTACATTCTAAAATAGCAAATGGCTGAATGGCTGGGCATGGTGGCACACACCTGTAATCCCAGCACTCAGCAGGCTGAGTCAGGAGGATCACTGCAAGTTCGAGGCCAGCCTGGGCTACATAGTGAGTTCACAGCCAGTCTGAACTGCATGGACAAGACTGTCTCAGAAACCAAACAAACAAAATGGCTGAAAAATGTGGCCTAAGAATCAAGCCTCCAGCATTCTGTTCCCAAGCACAGACCCAGATCCTTCATACCCGGCTCACTGTCCTGCAGGGTCGGCATGTCAAGACCGGGCAGCTGGCTGCCATCAAGGTCATGGATGTCACGGAGGTAAGGAGTGGAGCCCACCACAGGGAGGGCTGGGCCTCAAGAGGTTGTAGGAGTTGCAAGGCTTACCTCCTCCCATTCACTTAGGACGAGGAGGAAGAGATCAAACAGGAGATCAACATGCTGAAAAAGTATTCTCACCACCGCAACATTGCCACCTACTATGGGGCCTTCATCAAGAAGAGCCCCCCTGGGAATGATGACCAGCTCTGGGTGAGAAATAACTCCCACCCACCCAACCCATACCTCCTGCCTCCAGGCTGCTGATGTGCAGCCAGGGGTCCCTGCCCAGTGTCTCCTTGTGTCAGCTCTCCTGCCAGTGTGTACAGCCTCTCATTCCTGTCTCTGGATCCAGAGGGGTCTCATGGCTCACATGACTCCAGTGCTGTGCACACCCTGCAGCCTCTTGTCCTCTTGTGGGCTTGGGGACGGGTCCTGGGCTTTGCCTCCACCTTGTTTGAGGGACACTTCATGAACAGTAGACAGCGGAGTACTGGTCAGGGCCGGACAGCATCACAGGGAGCTTTGTCCATCGGTTCTCCTGCCTTTGAGCACAGCTCCTAGAGAGGCACAGAACCAACGTATTTGTGGCAAAGGACAGGACTGCTCTGTCGGTGCACAGACCTGAATTGTTACTTACTTTTATTTGCATTTATTTTATACTTAATTTATTCCTATGCCATAAATTTTTGGGGTTTTTTTTCCCTGTAAGTTTTTGTTTCTTCATGTTCTTTTGGGATATCGTTTTCTGTGCAACTTCTGCCTCTGGTTCAGGAACAGCTTGTTCCTTTTCAGTAAGGGTCGTCTCAGCGTGGCAGGGGGAGCTCGTGTCTGGCTTAGCTGGCCATGAGCTCCATACGCATGGCAGCCCATCTTGGGGGCTTTGTTCACCTGGATATGTTCGGTGACCAGAGAAGCTACGTCTCAACCTTAAGTTCCGCATTGCTTTCTGCATTTTTAAGCACATGCAGCAAAAATTCAGTAGTCTTTCAGCACCCCTGTGCCTAGCCCTTCTGTTTGGTCTGGACATAGCTACCAACTCCACCACTGTAACACCAGAATGGCCTCCACCATCGTAATACTGGGATGGCCTCCACCATTGTAACACCAGAAGGGCATACCTTGCTTCTTTAATGTGACATCCTTCAGATACTTGGTGGCCTTTCAGATATGCACACTCTTGATGGCCTGGGCAGTTTCACGGGTATTCTTAAAAATGAACACAAAGATTTGAGCCCCTTGATTTGCATGATTTCGTGGGGATTTCTGGGTCAAAGACAGTAGCAAACCATTTCCATAGGTCACTTCAGATTATTTATAGGAACAGAACCTGTATGGTTATTTAAACCAGAGGCTACTCACATTCCTCCTGGGCCAGAACACTCCCTCAAGAATCATTCCCCACCCCACCTGGGCACTGCAAGTTCTCCTAGCCTTTCCCTGTCTGGTATTGAGCCTAACCCTGAGGGGAGATCAATCAGGAGCTTCATGACGGCTATTGGGAGATTGGGAGCTCATGCCAGGTCTTCCTTCCTTCCTAGCAGTCAGCCAGGTAAGTACTTAGTAAGCACCTTCTGTATACCCTGAGCAGATGAGGTGAACCATGGTTTTCTGGGGATGCGCACACACGTGCGCACAAGGAAAGGTAACTGGTAGGTTTACTTGGCACGCATATGTAGACTAGCAGTTATGCACTAGTGGCCAGGGCCCCTCTTCTAGACCTGGTAACCACCATTTCCTACTACTGTGCTTTACTGGACCACAGGCAGCCTCAGACTGGAGGCACATGCAAATCTTACTGCATAGCACATACGTGTGTCCCATCCAGTCTTTTTTCTGCATTGCACGTGGCTTTTAGTAAAAATGCTTAGGCAAGAAGTCTTCTTAGATTCTCTTTAGCAGATCTCTGAGCTAATCTAGCAGACCTGGAGAATCACTAAATCTTCCTTTCTTGCCTTTAAGTCAGGGGTGGCAAATATTTTCTGTGAAAGGCAAGACAGTAAATATTGTAGGCATTTCGGTCACTAAAATTTGAATGTCCACACCATTTTCATGTGTTACTAAATGATTCTTTTTCCTTCCAACCATTAAAAATTATAAAAACTATTTTTAGCTCAATGACATACAAAGGCAGGTCTTGAACCATCCATATAGTTTGTAGACCCTTGTTCCAGAACAATAGTTCTTAACTGTCTAGGGTCCCCGTGCAAAGTGGGTAAAAGCACTGCACTCTTCCTCAAGGAAAAGGCACATACCTACATCACTGTGTTGAAGACTTTAAGGGTTCCTTTGCCTTACTCTGGATCCAGCCCCACCTTGCCAGCTCCTTTTCAGCTGTGTTCATTTTCTTTTCACTCCTGATCTCAGGAAGTCCTGGGGCCTCTATGAAGGGTCACAGGGCTCCTGCTGTCCAGCTCAAGGCAGTTCTGGCCCCAAGGACTCTGGTCCTCCAGACATTTGGCAGTGGGTGGAAGCCTTGCCTGATCAATATTTTCCCTTACATTGCCTTCCTGGGACCATAGCTGGTGATGGAGTTCTGCGGTGCTGGTTCAGTGACTGACCTGGTAAAGAACACAAAAGGGAATGCTCTGAAGGAGGACTGCATTGCCTACATCTGCAGGGAGATTCTCAGGGTGAGCTTAAGGGGCCCCCATCCCAAGGCTGCTCCATGGGCATAGACCCTCAGGCTGTTGGAGGAGACGAGTCCTTGTCACCAAGCTCTATTACTTCTTCACTTCTAATTCAGCTTCCAGGCCTTACTGGGAGCCACTGCTTTAAGGAAGCTTCCTCCCGAGCATACTTGGGCTGCAGGTGGGGAGGGTCTGCACCTTCAGCCCAGCCCTCAGTCCCCCCACTCACTCCTCCCCATCCAGCGCTGCAGCTGATTTTCTCCTTCCTTCTGCTGTCCCAGGGGCTGGCTCATCTCCACGCCCATAAAGTGATCCATCGAGACATTAAAGGACAGAACGTGCTGCTGACAGAAAATGCGGAGGTCAAGCTAGGTGCGCTGGTTCCACCCAAGGCCGCTTCACCTCTAGGGTAGAGCCTGGGGACCCCTGCCCCCTCTGTGACTAATCCAGCTGTGTGAGTGCTGGGTAGGCCTGCTCCCCCCTCCCACCCCCTGCTCTGTGATGTCTCCCTCCTGCCTCCTCTGAAAAGTCCGAGATGAGCTCCTGTCTGCCATCTGGGTGCTGTGCATCCCATGGAGGGAGATGGGGCACCAGTGATCCCTACTGGTTGGGATGCTGTCCCTTGGTCCCTTCTAGAAGGCAGACTGGGTCAGGTTCTTGAGGATATTGATGGGGGAGAGGGTGCTGAGAGAGGCGAGGTAGGGACAGGGCCCACTACCTCAAGTGAGGCACACACAGGCGTCTAAGGAAGTGAGGCAAAGGAGCAAAAGGGACTCTCGTGCTGACCCCTATGCCATGTCGCACAGTGGATTTTGGGGTGAGTGCTCAGCTGGACCGCACTGTGGGCAGACGAAACACTTTCATTGGGACCCCGTACTGGATGGCCCCAGAGGTCATCGCCTGTGATGAGAACCCTGATGCCACCTACGATTACAGGGTATGAAGCGGGAAGGTGGGAGCAGGGGCAGGCAATGAGATGGGGTGGTGGGGAGGGTAAAAGTCTGGGCGCACGAATAGGCCGGGAACAAGATGAAGACGCGGTGAAATGTCACCAGTGGGGGGCAAACGTTCCATGATAAGGAGTTCCATGATAAGATGGGAAGATGAGACGATTGGGAAGAGACCGGGCCTCAGGCAGAGGGGTTGTGCCTGAAGCGGGTGGAATGGTGAGAGAGGAGAGGTTACGGGCAGAACTGTCAGACTCACCTGTGCCTTTTTCTCCCCCTCCTCAGAGTGACATTTGGTCTTTGGGAATCACAGCCATTGAGATGGCAGAGGGAGCCCCCCGTAAGTGCTGAGTCTGCCCGGGCCAGGGTGTAGTAGAGAAGGGGGAACTGAGTGGCTGTGGGGAGAAGAGGTTCTTTGACAAAAGGAACTAATGGTGTCTCTTCTGCGTGCCAGCCCTGTGTGACATGCACCCCATGCGCGCCCTCTTCCTCATCCCGCGGAACCCCCCGCCCAGGCTCAAGTCCAAAAAGTGGTGGGTCTCCGAGGGTTTGGGGGGGTGGGAAGAGAGGGGAGGGAGGCTCCGGGAGGCCCCTGCCTGACTCCACTCTGTGCTCCCGTTAGGTCTGGGGGTCTCTGGGCGGCCCCCGCCTGACTCCACTCTGTGCTCCCGCTTACGTCTGGGGGTCTCTGGGCGGCCCCCGCCTGACTCCACTCTGTGCTCTGGCTTAGGTCTGGGCAGCAGGCGGCAGCTGGGCTAGGGTATGGAAAAGCCAGGCGGGAAGCCCAGCTGCTTTGGGATGAGTGTCTGCTCTCTTCCTCCAGGGACCCTTTCCTTCCCAAGTGGGGTCCTCCCAGTGTGAACCTCCATTGTTTCCAGGTCTAAGAAGTTCATCGACTTCATTGACACATGTCTCATCAAGACTTACCTGAGCCGCCCGCCAACCGAGCAGCTCCTGAAGTTTCCGTTCATCCGAGACCAGCCCACAGAGCGGCAGGTCCGCATCCAGCTCAAGGACCACATTGACCGCTCCCGGAAGAAGCGGGGTGAGAAAGGTCAGTAGGCAGGGGAGGCGGTGGGTCCTAGGAAACCCATCAACCCCTCAGTCCTTTATTGTTCCCCAGCCCCATCTCCTCTGGTCTGCCCTTCATGTTCTGCTCCCCTGTCCAAGGAGATCTCTTTTGGCCCTGGAGTTTTTACCACCCAGTCTGGGTCAGCTTCCCAGATGAGGAGAGCACCCTTTCACATCCCTTAGAAACCTTGTATTGAGCATGTGCACGTGTGCCTGTCTTGCCTCCCATGAGATCTAGTCCCCACCTGTGTCCAGGCCCAAACCTGAGATCCACTGTCTTCCCGCTAATCCAGGGAGGCAGGTGGGGTCCTTGTGCTCAGTCATCCAGACAGCCTGACTGGCTGTCCCTACCCAAGGTCTTCCTAGCCCAGGGTGGGGTCGGGGGCACTGGGTGAAGAAACAGCAATGACCTCCCCCTGCAGAGGAGACGGAATATGAGTACAGCGGCAGCGAGGAGGAGGACGACAGCCATGGAGAGGAAGGAGAGCCAAGGTGAGCCTGCAGGGGAGGCGGGGGCTGGGGCCAGCCTGCACGTCTTATGGTGGTCCTTGCTTTGGGGACAGCCCATGGGTGGTGGCATAGAAAGGCAAAGGCCTTTATCATCCTGGTCCCTGAGTCTGGAAAGAATAAGCAAGATGCTCAGGGAAAGTAGCAGGTTCTGACCTCAGGCTCCTTTGTGCCACCCTGGCCCAGCTCCATCATGAACGTGCCTGGGGAGTCCACACTACGCCGGGAATTCCTTCGGCTCCAGCAGGAGAACAAGAGCAACTCGGAGGCGTTAAAGCAGCAGCAGCAGCAGCTGCAGCAGCAGCAACAGCGAGACCCTGAGGCACACATCAAACACCTGCTGCACCAGCGGCAGCGTCGCATAGAGGAGCAGAAGGAAGAGCGGCGGCGAGTCGAGGAGGTAGCATGGCCACACCCTTCCAACTGGCCAGTTCCCTCTCTGCTGCCCCGGGAGTAACATGGGCCTTCCCAGCCCCTCTGCAGACCTTGGAATGGAAAAGCACTGCCTGTTACTGTTAGGGGCTTGGTCCCAGGCCCTGGTGTTCCCCGCCCAGCCCGTTGCCGATGGTGTCAGCAGCCTCCCTTCAGAGCGGGCCGTTTCAGAAAAGCTGTAGCCAGTTCTTATAACATGACTCCCGCCTCTTCAGCTTCTGCTGTCAGCCTCTGCTCCAAGTTTACAAAGCTCCTCGTTGCTTCAGGTGCAGCAGGGACCTGGGTACAGGCACTTAGGTGCAACTGCACCTTGGCTATCAGATGTACAGTGATGTGCTCTGAACGTAAAAAGTGTCCTTTAAAGGCCTTCTTTTTACTCTCAGATGTTTTGTTTTGTTTTTGTGATACTGGGGATTGAGCCCAGGGAATGCTTAGCTATATGTCTAACCCTTTTACTTGTTTCTGTTTTTTGGTTTTTTTTTTTAGAGAGTCTTGCTAAGTTGCCCAGGCTGGCCTTTAACTTACAGTCCTCTTGTCTCAGCCTCCTGAGTAGCTAGAATTCTAGGTGTGTGCCGCCGTATCAGGCTACTTTGGTTATTTTGATGTAGTTTTTTTATAAAGTGCAATCTTGTTAGTTTATTAATTAGAGCTATGTAGGAAATTGATTTTAATTAATGCAGTTTTTATATCACCAGTTAAAATATATGTGTGTGCATAAGTATATATTTAAATTTACTTTTAAAAAATTACTTATTTTGTAGAGGTCCATGATGGGAAGCAGAGGTACCAATCAGTGTTTTGGTTTTTTAAACACATCTACACTTTGTAGTCCAGGCTAGCCTGAAACTTGAGTTCCACCTACCTCAGCCTCGTTAGTGCTAGGATTACAGGTGTGCACCACCATACCCTGTTTAGATTGGTGTTTTTGTTTTGAAATGGTGGGTGTTGCTCTGTTGCCCAGGCTGGTCTCAAATTTGTGGGCTCAACTGATCCTCTAACTTCATCCTCCCAAGTAACTGAGACTACAGGCAAGCAACCACTGTCTTGGTTACTTTTCTCTTGTTGCTGAGACAAAATACCCAACACCCAAAATGAAGGAAGGAAAGGTTTATTTAGCTTACAGTTTGTGGAGGCTTCAGTCCATACTTGGCTGGTTCTGAAGCAGAGTGGCAAATGGCAGAGGGCAGTTGTTCATGGCAGCAGAGCACAGCAAAAACCATAAGAGCAAAAGGGAGGAATGACTGCAAGCAGCCTCTTCTCTTCCCTTAGCCTCTTCTCTTCCCTTACATTTGTAAACAGGCTACCCCCACCCAGGGGGCGTGTAGCTCTTACACAACTTCATGCCTTCCTCTTCCATAGGCTCAGGATGTATACAAAGTAAGCACCCTAGTCCTACTAAGTCACTCAGTCAAACTTCTAGACTCCTCAGGTTGACACAATGTATCAACCATAACAACCACCATGCCTGACTTTAGCTGGGGTCTTTTTGTTTGTTGGGTTGGGGGTTTTTTGTCTTTTTGAGACAAGGGCTCACTATGCAGTTCAGGCTGGTCTTAAACTCCACTTTATAGCCCAGGCTAGCCTCAAACTTGAAACAACCCTCCTGCCTCAGCCTCTGAAGTGCTGAGATTACAGGCATGAGCCATAACACCTGGCTCACTGGAGTTTTAAATTGCTTTAAATGAGTAAGTTTTTTGTTGAAACAGTTACTTGATTGCAAAGTTCAGGGCTGTGTTTTAACAAAAATTTGTCTAAATAGTTGCAATAGATGGTAACATTCTTACCATCTACTTCCTCAAACAGGCCCCTTTGTTGAACAAAAGCTCATTTGTTAGAGCACCTGCTGCAAAAGGGTCTTCTAGAGTTTTCTTTTAGCAGATACAGTATGGTGTTAGGTGAAAAGTAGCAAAATCTGGTCTAACGAAGTGTCTCCTGGAAAGACCTGTGGCAACTTAATAGAATGGGCACAAATTCCTTCAAGTATAAGGGCCACTAGGGCTGATTAAGCTTGGCTTGTTGTTCTTTGGGAGGGGCAGGCCCTGGTTAGGAAGGTTGTGAAAATCAAAGGCAGCCTTGGCTAATGGTTTGTCAAGACAGTTCCTTAAATCCAAAATTTGCTTTTCTGCGCACAGCCACCTCCTGCCCTCTGGTGGCCAAAGACCATCACTAGCACTTCTTCCACTTAGAAGTACAGGAGCGGAGGGTGTGAGGCCAGGCGTGGCAGGGATGGTGTCCCCAACCCTTGATTTTGTTCATTGTTTGGTGCGGCAGTGGGCAGAGGAGGATGTCACCCCCCTCCAGGGGCAGCACTGAGCTGTCAGCCCCTAGGCCCGCGCCCACAGCTGTTGTAAGGCGTCTTCCCCATGCCCAGCTGCGCAGGCTCTGGTTCAGGTGAGGTGCACTGGTAGAAACACCCTGAAGACGTTCTCATGCTGCCATCTCCAGCAAATGAGAGACCTGCCCCACTGCCACGGAGGGGTCCCCCTCTCAGGGCTGCGCTGTTGCAGCATCTGACACATTGCCTAAGAGACCTCCCCCTTCGCCCGCAGCAACAGCGCCGAGAGCGGGAGCAGCGGAAGCTGCAGGAGAAGGAGCAGCAGCGGCGGCTGGAGGACATTCAGGCCCTGCGGCGGGAGGAGGAGCGGCGGCAGGCTGAGCGTGAGCAGGTACTGGCCACTAGCGCACACCTGCCTCCCCATCTGCCCCCTCGTCCTCCCTGTCTTCCCCTCCCCTGCTCCTGCTGCCTGCCTCCCCTGCTCCCAGTGCCCTATACCGTTCGCTCCCCTACCCCTAGATTCCGCCTATCTTTTCTAGCTTCACTCTTTCTCTCTGTTTTCTCCCACCCCTCTACCCCCAACCCTGGCTCCCTGCCCTCCTCCTGTCTCTGTGCCTTCATTCCCATCTCTACCCATCCCTGATTCCTCTCCACTGCGCCTTCCCTCACGGTACCCACCTGTTTCCTCCTCATTCCCTGTGCCCTATTCTTCCCATCTGTGCTGTATTACCCCCTGGGACTCATCTTCTCCTGCACCCCTCATCCTCACCCTGCTGATCCCTTCGCGGCTGCTGCTGCCCTTCCTCTGCCGCCTCTCCCTCTCTCCCTGCCCTGTGCCCCCACCCCACCCCGCCCCCCCAGGAATATATTCGTCACAGGCTAGAGGAGGAGCAGCGACAGCTCGAGATCCTTCAGCAACAGCTGCTCCAGGAACAGGCCCTACTGCTGGTAACGGGGTCCCTCAGCATCCTTGGGCAGATGCTGTCCAGAGCTGTTTTGCTGGACTGGGATGGGGACACTTCAGGGGAAGGGACTTACCCGAGATGTCATGGAATGCAGTTCCTCTAGGCAGATGGAGGAAAGAGAGGGTCTGCCTGCTCTAACTTCCATGGCCACACCTTGCTGAGCCCTCTCTTCCTACCCTTGGGCCCAGGAATACAAGCGGAAGCAGCTGGAGGAGCAGCGGCAGTCAGAACGTCTCCAAAGGCAGCTGCAGCAGGAGCATGCCTACCTCAAGTCCCTGCAGCAGCAGCAGCAGCAGCAGCAGCAGCAGCAGCAGCAACTTCAGAAGCAGCAGCAGCAACAGCAGCAGCAGCAGATCCTGCCTGGGGACAGAAAGCCTCTGTATCATTATGGTCGGGGCATTAACCCCACGGACAAACCAGCCTGGGCCCGAGAGGTATTCACCGTCCCCTTTGCCCTCTAAGAGCCCGTCCTGTCCATCCTGCCTGAGGTTGGAGCCTGAGAGGCACTTGTGCCGCAGCAGTTGGCACTGAGGGGGAGGGGCACCCGCAACGGGCTGTCCGGCTGCAGCAGCTGGGTCAATGGGGACCCAAGTTCTGAGACAAGGAAGGCAGGAGACGACCTACTTGACACCCATTTCTATCACAGGTAGAAGAGCGAACAAGGATGAACAAGCAGCAGAACTCTCCCTTGGCCAAGACCAAGCCGAGTAGCACAGGCCCAGAGCCTCCCATCCCCCAAGCCTCCCCAGGCCCCGCAGGACCTCTTTCCCAAACTCCTCCTATGCAGAGGCCGGTGGAGCCCCAGGAGGGACCACACAAGGTGAGTCTCTCCCCGATCCGATGCTGGGAAACTGCTCAGAGCACAGCCACAGGCACCCATCTGGGCACACAGACCAACGAACGCATCCACTCAAGTCTCAGCCAGGGTCATGAAGCACCGGTTACATGGGCAGATGTGATCCGCTGCTGCCTGTGTTATTCCTGCTTCTCACTTGTTCTTGGGCTCTGTTCTTTGATGGAGGGAGGGGCAAGCATGACTCTTCTCGGCCCAGACCCCAGCTTGCAGGTGGGGTATGTCACAGGGCAGGCAGCCCACCCTCCCTGGTCTCTCCCTGCAGAGCCTGGTGGCACACCGGGTCCCACTGAAGCCATATGCAGCACCTGTACCCCGATCCCAGTCCCTGCAGGACCAGCCCACCCGAAACCTGGCTGCCTTCCCAGCTTCCCACGACCCTGACCCTGCCATCCCTACGCCCACTGCCACGCCCAGTGCCCGAGGACCTGTCATCCGCCAGAATTCAGATCCCACGTCTGAAGGGCCTGGCCCCAGCCCAAACCCCCCAGCTTGGGTCCGGCCAGATAATGAGGCCCCACCCAAGGTAAGGCCGACTGTAGGACCAGCAAAAAGCAGAGGGAGGGAACGAAGGAGAGTAGAGGGGCAGGCAAGGTGGAAAGAATTCAGGGTAAGACAGGAAAAAAGAGAGAGGGCAGCTGCTATGGCCCCTGCCTTGCAAGGGTTAACTGTCTGGAGGATGGGAGGACACGCAGCTGTGTCACCTTGACCCCAGTGTGAGGGGTATGGAAAATCGCACAGGGCATTTTGGAGCGTTGTGGGGCAGCTTTTCTAGATTAGAATCTCAGCTCTGCCGTTTCCCAGCTTCATAACCTGGACATGTTCATTAACTTCCCTGAGTCTCAGTTTGCTTGTCATCCAAGTAGGGGAGCCCACCCCTTGGAGTAAAGAGGCACAATGCACGCTGACCACTTCCTCCCTCTCCAGGTGCCTCAGCGGACCTCATCTATTGCCACTGCCCTTAACACCAGTGGGGCCGGGGGGTCCCGGCCAGCTCAGGCTGTCCGTGCCAGGTAATACTGGGTTGAGGTCGGGTAGCAGCCTAGAGAGTAAGGGGAATAGGGGACTTTACCCAGTTACCTGTTTAGGGGTGAGCCAGCCCCAACCCCATCACCTCAGCCCCTCCTGGCCCCTCCCTGGCACCCTGTGCTCCCTCCACAGACCTCGCAGCAACTCCGCCTGGCAAATCTATCTGCAAAGGCGGGCAGAGCGGGGCACCCCCAAGCCTCCAGGGCCCCCTGCTCAGCCCCCTGGCCCGCCCAACGCCTCTAGGTAACGGAGTTGCCCCCCCACTCACTCCCACCTCTCACTTCTGAGACCTGCTTCCCCTGGTGATGGCTCGCTCTGCAGTGACTCTCAAAGCCCCAGGGAAGACAAACCTGTGTCCCTGACTCCGACTCTGCACCTCACAGTAACCCAGACCTCCGGAGGAGTGACTCTGGCTGGGAGCGCTCGGACAGCATCCTCCCATCCTCTCATGGGCACCTCCCCCAGGCCGGCTCCCTGGAACGGAATCGAAACCGTGTGGGAGGTACGCGGGCAGGACCCTGCAGCCTCCTCTGGCCTTGTTGAGTCTTGGTCAGCCTGGACCCTCTCTGGTGGCTTTGGTCTGACACACCCACAGGGGTACAGGAAACCTGGGTGGGCATGAAACAGGGCTGAACATGGCTCAGGGCCACAGGGTCAGCTCAAGGTATAGGCTTGGAGCCATCTTCTGCCCAGATGTCAGTGACCTCCCTTCTCCCACCCTGCTTGGTCCAGCCTCCACCAAACTGGACAGCTCCCCAGTGCTCTCTGCTGGGAACAAAGCCAAGCCCGATGACCACCGCTCTCGGCCAGGCAGACCCGCAGTGAGTCATCTGGTGGTGGGTGTGGCCGTGCCTCATCCTGGCTTGGCATTTGGGCAGGATGTGGAGCCTTTAGAGCTGGGGGCGGGGTGGGCACAGGGTCGGGGGTGTTAAGGCTGGGGTCTTCACTAATCCATGTGAGGAAGGACGGTGGGGATCGCTGACAGGCATATCTGAAGTTACTAACCTTTCCTACCATCTCTCCTACCTCTTCTGGCTGCCTTTCTTGCCCTGCGGCCCCTCCCAGAGCTATAAGCGAGCGATTGGTGAGGTTAGTGAGACAGGCCACCGTGGGAGCCTCTCCTGTCCCCTGCCAGCTCTCTGCCGGCCCCCTTTGTACTGTCTCTCTGGTCCTCTGTGCCCTCCCCTCAGGCCTGTCCTTTCCTGCAGGATTTTGTGTTGCTGAAAGAGCGAACCTTGGATGAAGCCCCCCGGCCGCCCAAGAAAGCTATGGACTATTCATCGTCCAGCGAGGAAGTGGAGAGCAGTGAAGACGAGGAGGAGGAAGGCGATGGCGAACCATCAGAGGGGAGCAGAGACACCCCTGGGGGCCGGTATGGAGCACTCTAGGGCGGAGGCCTCCCAAGGACAGGGGATGAGGTGTCAGGGCTGTCTGAGGGACTGAGGCCATTCTCTAGAGAATGGAATGGGGGCATGGGGTTCCTGCCTGTGCTACTATTCTTTCACTTCAGGGTTGTCTCAGTGTCAGCTCTGGTGCCACCTGCCCTGCATGTGATGCAGGGGACACCTGACTGCCCAGTGAAGGCCGAGCACATGTGTTTTACAGAGACTGAAAGCCCAAGTCTATGGCTGTCACCTGCACCTGTGGCACTTGGGTGGCAGGACCTAGAAGGCCCTACCTTCCTCTCTCCCACAGCAGCGATGGAGATACAGACAGCGTCAGCACCATGGTGGTTCATGATGTTGAGGAGATCGCTGGGACCCAGCCCCCATATGGGGGTGGTACCATGGTGGTCCAGCGTGTAAGTGCACCTACCACGTTCCCCACACCACAGCAATCCCTCAGCCCCAGTGCTGACCTTGCCCTCTGTTCACAGACTCCTGAGGAGGAACGAAGCCTATTGCATGCTGACAGCAATGGCTACACAAACCTTCCTGATGTGGTCCAGCCCAGTCACTCCCCGACTGAGAACAGCAAAGGTCAAAGTCCCCCCTCAAAGGACGGAGGCAGTGATGTAAGTGGGTTGGAGCAGGTCCATGGGGTGGGAGAAGTACCCTGGGAATGCACAGCAGAGCCAGGGGTGTTGGGGGCACTTTGGTAAGTGGGGCAGACACCATGAACTTCTCAGTGGGAGCTTGGGAGGGCTGAGCCATAGTCTGGGGTCACCCTTGTTTGCCTGACTGCTTCCCCTTTCCCCACAGTACCAGTCTCGTGGGCTGGTAAAGGCCCCTGGCAAGAGCTCATTCACCATGTTTGTGGACCTAGGAATCTACCAGCCTGGAGGCAGCGGGGATACCATCCCCATCACAGGTAAGGACAGGAGGACAGATCTGCCTCGAGGCTAAGGTCCAGAGAAGGCCTGGAGGGCATCACAAGTGACTCTGGGACATAGTTATACCAAGTATAGATGTGGGCTTTCTCCCTTGGGTCCTGGCTCCTGCTCTGGCACAGAGGCAAGGGAGGGTTCTGGGCCCCTTTGATGGAGGCGGCAAAAGTTCAGAGTGGTCAAGGGGGTCCGGGCAAAAGTTTGACATTGACGAGTAGTGCTGCTGTGCTCAGCCACATCTTCTGACGTCAGGCTGGGCCCTTTCCTCTCTTCCACGCACCTTCTCTGTACTACGGTCCTTCCATTCCCTCCTGAACATTCGGAGGCTCCAAGACCACGTGTAGGGGCGCCGAGGTAAAGAACAACTTGTGAGAATGCTGCAGCCCACCCTCCCTGCCCTTCCTCCTGGCAGCTCTCGTGGGTGGAGAGGGAACTCGGCTCGATCAGCTGCAGTACGATGTGAGGAAAGGGTCTGTGGTCAATGTGAATCCGACCAACACCCGGGCTCATAGTGAAACTCCTGAGATTCGGAAGTACAAGAAGCGATTCAATTCTGAGATCCTCTGTGCAGCCCTTTGGGGTAAGCTGGGCTGGAAGACAGAGCGGGGCCTAGTTGTACCCCCATGTTTCTGTTCAGGCAAGGGCCTGGCTCTGTGCCTGATGTGCGCAAGGGCTCCTGTTGCAGGGGTCAACCTGCTGGTGGGTACAGAGAATGGGCTGATGTTGCTGGACCGCAGCGGGCAGGGCAAGGTGTATGGGCTCATCGGGCGGCGGCGCTTCCAGCAGATGGACGTCCTGGAGGGGCTCAACCTGCTCATCACCATCTCAGGTGTGTGCACCGGGCCCTCAGCTCTGTCACCGTCTTCAGCCGGGGAGGAAGGCGGCCTGGGTGGCCTGGGAGCTGGATGGTGTGGCCGTGCTTTTCTACCCCTTGTGGATGCGGCAGGGTGGTGGAAGGCGGCAGCTGGGCCTCCAATGGGGACGGGAGTGTGTGCGCCTGTGCGTGTGTGTGTGGACGTGTGTCCATCCTCAGGGAAGAGGAACAAACTGCGGGTGTATTACCTGTCCTGGCTCCGGAACAAGATCCTGCACAATGACCCAGAGGTGGAGAAGAAGCAGGGCTGGACCACTGTGGGGGACATGGAAGGCTGTGGACACTACCGAGTCGGTGAGGGTGCCACACAGCGTGGCCTGTGAGAGACGGGGCCTGGGTTCAATGGTAGGGAAGCTTCAAAGCCAAGGGTGGGGCTGGGATTGGGGCGGCAAGGTGAGAGACCTGGGCAGCCTCAGAAGGAGCCCCTGCACCTTCCTTCTTTCTTGCCTCCAGTGAAATATGAGCGCATTAAGTTCCTTGTCATTGCCCTGAAGAATTCTGTGGAGGTGTACGCCTGGGCCCCCAAGCCCTACCACAAATTCATGGCCTTCAAGGTAATCAGTCCCAGCCCCGGCCCCCAGGACTGTTTTTTCCCCAATAGTGCTCTGAGGTCTGGCTCCTGCACCTGTCCACTCTGAGCTGTTATGCCCTCCACAGTCTTTTGCTGACCTCCCTCACCGCCCTCTGCTGGTCGACCTGACAGTAGAGGAGGGACAGCGGCTTAAGGTCATCTATGGCTCCAGTGCCGGCTTCCATGCTGTGGATGTTGACTCGGGAAACAGCTATGACATCTACATCCCCGTGCACGTGAGCTTGGCGGGGCTGCAGGGGGAATCGGACCTCAAGGCCTGGGCTCCAGACGTGGGTACCAGTGCACCCTCTCCTCCCCAGATCCAGAGCCAGATTACGCCCCATGCCATCATCTTCCTCCCCAACACCGATGGCATGGAGATGCTGCTGTGCTATGAGGACGAGGGTGTCTATGTCAACACCTATGGGCGGATCATTAAGGATGTGGTGCTGCAGTGGGGAGAGATGCCCACCTCTGTGGGTGAGTGAGGGGAGCCCTCCGAGCGGCTTGCCCCCAGGTGGCCCCCATGCAGCAGTTCGCTCACTCCTGTCTCCTGCCCTTTCCCCACAGCCTACATCTGCTCCAACCAGATAATGGGCTGGGGTGAGAAAGCCATTGAGATCCGCTCTGTGGAGACGGGACACCTGGATGGCGTCTTCATGCACAAACGGGCCCAAAGGCTCAAGTTCCTGTGCGAGCGGAACGACAAGGTGTGAGGCTGTTCCCAGACCCTGGGCTGTGGGTGGGGAGCTGGGGAAGCATGGCTATGGTGTCTTCCTGAAACTGGGCCCCTTGGAAGCACAGTGTATAGTTACAGCCACTGTCCCTCTCCTTTGGCTCTGAGCCGCCGCCACCCAAGTCTGGTAGCATAGCTCTGTCTTTCCCTGGGGTGGGAGAGGCACCCTGAGCGCGTTCTGCAGTCAGCCTCTCTGTGTCCCCCTATGGTGGTGATCCCTCAGGGTCTCCACAGTCTAGACAAGCACTGTACTTGAGCCACACCCCTGGTTTTTCTCTGTTTCTCTCTCCCAGTTAATTGAGCCCTCAGCCCATACCCTAGCCCTTGGTGACTCCTTCTCCTTACCATCTAGGTATTTTTTGCCTCCGTCCGCTCCGGGGGCAGCAGCCAAGTTTACTTCATGACCCTGAACCGGAACTGCATTATGAACTGGTGATGGCTGGGCTGGGGCTGCCCACACGGGACCAGCTCCTCCAGCCAGACTCCCCGCCACCCCCGTTCTCTTCCCTGGGCTTTTGCTTTTATTGGTTTGATTCACTGGAGCCTGCTGGGAACGTGACCTCTGACCACCCGTCCATGCTTTTGTGATCATGTGACCCATCCTTTTCCCCAACATGTTCTCTCCCTTAAACTGTGCCTGTCCCCAACTTCTGGGGAGGGACACGGCTTCTTACCAGGAGTAGAGTGGGCCTCCCTGTCCCCTCTCCACTTGGGAGAGTGCTTGGGGCTTAGACCCCTTACCCCACTGCTGCTGACTGGGCAGGGCCCTGGACCCCTTTATTTGCACGTCAGGGGAGCCGGCTCCCCCCTTGAATGTACCAGACTCTGGGGGGGGTCACTGGGCCCTAAGTTCTGGGGGGGGTCACCAGCCACTCCAGGGGCAGGGACCATTTCCTCATTTTCTGAAAGCACTTTAATGATTCCTTTCCTCTTCAAACCCCAGGGAATTGAGGGGGGGACCCCCACCAACCAAAACATTCCCCCCTTTCCAGTCCCTATCTCTTCTAGCCTCTTCCCTTCCCTGGTGGAGTGCGGGAGCACAGAGCTCCTGCCCTCCACACCTCTTTGCTTGCATCTGTATATAGTGTGAGCAGCAAGTCACCCTTCTGTCCCCCCCACCCTCCTCAATGTAGTGGCCTTGGATACCCCGTTTGTTAATAAAGACAGTTCAACCAGCTCCCACCACTTCAGGCCCAAGATTATTGTTTTCTCTCTCGACCCTGGCTGCCAGCCAGCGAGCCTGCAGAGTTCTAGCGGGTAGAGGTATGGAATCTGATCATTGAGTCTCATGGGGGCAGGCTGAGGTCCATAGTGCGGGGCCAGGAAAACCTAGAAGACTTGCCTGAGGGAGGGCCAGGCGTCCTCAGCCCTAAACCTGAGGTTTCACGGAGGGTATATGGTCCCAGCCTACAAAGAGCCAGGCCAGAGAAGCAAAAGATTTCTCCAAGTGCGAGTCCTGCAAAAAGATCTTATAATCAGTATCAGCTGGATAAAATTGTCCAGAAGCTCAGAGTCCTAACAAGGTGTGGTGGTGCACATCTATAATTCCAGCACTCTGGAGGCTGAGGCAGGAAGATCTTGGAGAGTTCAAGGCAAGCTTGGGCTACATAACATGTTCAAGGCAAGCATGAGGCACACAGTGAGACCCTGTTGCACTGAAGGGAGGCAAACTGAAGGCTCGCTCTCTGGAGGATTGGTACCAAGGGTCTGAGTCCACTGGCCCTCCACTTCTGACCTCAGTACAGGAGCCACACCTATCCCCATGGGCATATTCAATTCCTAGTGGGAAGTTCAGAAAATATTTATTGTCAGCAGTGGGGAAAGGTCATAATTAGCGGCAGCAGCTTGTTTTTCAGTCTTCCTGCTAAAGTAGGTGGGAGAGTTGAAGTCTGCAGGCACAGGTCTAAGTCTGGATACACGGTGGGTAGGGGAGATTGGGCACTTGGTTGAGGTAGCCCCCAAGGAAGATGAGGCTGGAGCCTACGCTGAAGAGCACCAGAGCGGCCCAGAAACAGACGTTGTCAAGGGCCTTCCCCATGCGCACCCAGTCGGACACCTCCTGGAGAAAGGACAGCACCAGCTGATCCCCTGGCGGTAGGGGAGCGGGGGTGGGTGCTCTGCAGAGCCCTCTCTGGCTCCTCACCCACCTCGCCGACGGTCTCCTGGTCTCGCGTGCTCTCGGCCACGAAGTTCACAGCATCCACACAGCAGCGGATCTCCGGGGCCGCCACGCTCAGGCTCTGACAGAGGGCAGCTGGTGGGGGCGACAGCGGGCTGGGTCATTAAGAGCGTCTCCCAACGGCGGGTGCTCCGTTGGCCTGCTGAGGTCAGGGTGCTCACCCGTCCAGGTCCCGTGCCGGTGCCTCTGCCCTTCAAACACCAGCTCGCTCCGCGGCTTTCTCAGGATCAGCTCCTCTGCTCGGAGCAGAATGCCCACGGAGGACGCGCGCCTGGGCGGAGCGGGGGCTGGGGAAGCCCCAGGGGGCGGTGCCGAGCCCAGGAGGCGCGGCAGCAGCTCCAATAAAACCTGGGCCGGGGGGTGGGGATCACTCTAAGCTCCGCCCTGCCCTGGGGTCCCGGATCTCGCAGCCCCGGCTGCCCCCGGCCCAGTCTTACGTGGCGCAGCCGCGGGGACGCGGCGTGAGTGGTGGGCGTCCGCAGAGACACGTTGAGCACAATGACGCAATTCATGACAATGAGTGTGGCGACCACCATGACGAAGATGAGATACCTGGGGAGTCCGGGTGCGCGACTTCGCAGCGACCCCGCTTCTCCGACCTCGCCAGCTGCCCGCGCCCTCAAGCTGGTCTCTGACCTCACAAATCCCCTCCGCGAGGGGGTGGAGCTACGCCCCCAGCGGCCCCCCCCTCAGCAAGACCGGCCGCTCCCCACCCTTCCGCCCCTCGTACCACCTGCGGCGGCCATGAAGGGGACCCCCAGCTCCCTGGACACCCTGCTGTGGGTCTACCACTATCACAGCTCCACAGAGGTGAGGCTGCATCCGAGAACCCCCGTGGAGAGCCCTCCGGGTGCCCCCGCCCTTTGACCCCGCAACTCCGCTGCCCCTGCGCCTTCTCCAGGTGGCGCTCCAGCCCCCGATTCTGTCTTCCCTGGAGCTCGCCGTGGCTGCAGCCCGCGAGTACCTGGAGCAGAGGTTCAGAGAGCTGAAGTCCCTGGAGCTGCAAGAGCCCAAGGAGCCCACCCTAAGGCTGGTGCTAAGAGAAGCCGTAGCCAGCCTCGTGAACTTCAGCGCCACCTTGTTAGAGGTGAGGGGCCGGGCGGGGGTGAGAGTGTGGGGAGAAAGGGGCCAGGGAAGAGGCCGTGCGGTCCGGAGAACGGGAACCTCGCACCCTCACTCCCCCTGCCCTCCCACTGCAGATATCCGCCCTTTGGCTACAGCAGGAAGCGGGAGGACTGGACCGCGGGGACAGCAGCGCGGACCCAGGGGCAGATGCCGGAGACCCGGGCGGAGCGCTGGCCCGGGTAGCTCAGGCGGCCCGACATGGGACTCTGCGAGCTGGGGCTGCCGCAGGCTGGGGCGCCCGGGTACTGGTGCGGGGGGTGTGGCTGTGCCTGTGCGGACGGGGCCTGCAGGGGTCCACTTCATTCCTGCAACCGTGTCGATGCCAGCTGGGCCTTGGAATCCCCGGGGAGCCAGTGAGTGTGGGGTGGGGGCTGTGTCTGTTGGGGTCCAGAGATGGGGCTGGGGAGACACTGAGCCGGCCTGTCCCCCACAGAGACACTCAGGAGACCTCAAGGTGGTGTCCAGCAAGAGTAAGGACACCGGACCAGAGCACCCATCACCACCCTAGGCCCACCCCATGTCTAAATAAAGTCCACGGGGGTTGCCAAAGTTTGTGCTAGTCACTAGGTTTTGGCTGCGCCCCTCCAGGTCACTCCATATTCCTGCCCCCACGTGGGTGACCCCAAGACCCACTCTGTCCTCACTTGCCCAGCAGCGGCACACTCAGAGATGTCTCCGGGATTTTCTGAGCAATTAGGAACAAGAAGACGGTCTGGGCCAGCAGGACGTTGATAGAGACGGTGCATTTCTGGCCACCAGCTAGAGAGAGCACCCGGTGAGAGCGGCCCCTGGCCCAGGGCAAAGCCGAGTGTGGACTCAGGTCACACTTACCCTGTGCCGGCAGGAAGTAGGCCAGCACTACCAGGCTGGAAATGAGCACACATGGCACGATGATGTTGATGACGTAGAAAAGCGGCTTCCGGCGGATGATGAGTGTGTAGATGACGTCAGTTTCTCCCTGGTGGTCAGCAGAGCCACCATCACGGTAGTGGATCACCCCGGGGCAAAAATCGATGGCCCACTCACCATTCTCTGCAGGACAGGAGGCACACTCAGCTTGCTCACAGAGGCGGGCTGCCCCTCGCTGCACCCTGACCACCTTTGAAACCTGTAACTCCAAGCCATGAAGGAGGACACAGGCGTCTGGGCTGGCATGGACAGCTTGGGCTAAGGGCTGGCAGGCTGGGGGAAATTCAGGTAGAAAGGGCGCTCCACTGGGGGCATTAGAAAGACCGCAAGCAAGGAGGCAGGACTAGTGACAACTGGGAATGATTTCCAGAGGCAGGCAGGTTAAGCGGGGTTGCTGACAGTTCCGTGTGTGTGTGTGTGTGTGTGTGTGTGTGTGTGTGATTCCCCGTGTGTGTGTGTGTGTGTGTGTGTGTGTGTGTGTGATTCCCCGTGTGTGTGTGTGTGTGTGTGTGT
>PVLD010018648.1:0-38457 GCA_004027595.1 Dinomys branickii | reverse complement strand
ACACAAGAACCAAAAATCCAAGGACAAGAAAGAAAACAGGCATACATCAACAACAGCAACAACATCCACAACAACAACAACAGAAGAAAAAACACCGCTTGTTGCTGCTTTACATATTGTTATCTTCGAAGTGTGTGTTCAGGCTAACACATACAGATATACACTATTAATCTAATTTCCTGTCTTCGATTATTGCTTATGATAGCATAGCTTGGATTATAAAGTTTGCCACCTTTTGCTCACCTACTTGGCAACAAATAAGTTTGGCTTACAGGATAGGCTAAGGAGAAACTGGCAGTGGTCACAAGAGTGTGCACTACCTGCCTATCACTGCCCCTCTCTATCTGATTGCTACCTCAACCCATCTGACCACTAGTTCCTCTTCCAGCACCGCACCCAGAAGGCAAGGGCTAGTCTCTTAGGACCAAGAGATATGGCATGAAAAGGGCTTTACCCCACAAAGGGCTCACATGTCTTGGAGAGGAGGGGTCACCCTGCAGCAAGAGAAGGGACTGGTGGCAGATAGGGGAGTCAGACCCCAAGAGGAACTAGAGGTTGTGTGCTCTAAGAGGTAAAATTAAGGCACGACAGAGATTTTCTTTAAATAAGGTAAAAAATCATGAATATGTCAATAAAATTGAAAAAACCCTAGGTAAAGTGGATATATATGTCTTTTATATATATAATATGTTTTATAAATGTTTATATAATATATATATATTATATACATAAACATTTATAAAAGATATTATGTAATTGATGAAATTCTGATGAATACCACATCTGGTCACTTATAAAGTCACATTCCAGTAAATGCTCAAGCAATAGATAATCCCTATAGTGTATCAATTGTTCAAGAAAATAGAAAAAATAAAGATGCCCAATTCATTTCATGTGGCTAATATCGTCAACCCAGAACTAGATAAGGACAGTACAGGGACAAAAATCATGGGTTCACTATGTTTTATACACACAGAAACAAAAAAAAAAACTAGAAAAAATATTAATTAACTGAATACAACAGTGAATCAAAGCATTTCAAAGATTGCAATCAAGTAAGCGCTATCCCAGGAAGAAAGGGTATTTTAACATGAGAAATCTGTTCTAAATCACTATATTCATGGATGAAAGGATAATTATCCTAATATTTTAATACATTCACAGGAAGTATTTGATGAAGTATAAATCTAATTATGATATTGAAATAGCTTTCAAAAACACTAAGGACTTTAACCTCATGAAAACCTGGAGCAAACCTCATACCTTTAAGTTAACATATGTTTATACATATGATATGTTTATATATGTAAATATATTTGACTCTTTGAGTTAGAGAAATACTTTTAAATAAGACTTGAGGGGAACAAAAAGCAAGATGAAAAATTAACAGATTTCACTACATGAAAATTAAAATTTTCCTTTTACTAATGGCCATCATAGACAATTTTCTTTTTTTTCTGACAATTTTCATAAAGGGCACAAACGTGGCAGTAAATTTTTCAGTCTATGAAATCTATGAGAAATTCTGCTAGTGAACAGAAAGGAAATCTAATAGGGAGGCAGGCAAAAGCTACACAGAGAATTCACAGCAGCAAAAAGCAAACTGAGAACAAGTATTTGGAGACACGGTCAATCTCACTATTGATTTGAAAAAACCAGCCACTTAAAACACTCATGCAATGCTTCACAGCTAGCACATTGGCAAGCATTTTTAAGTGAGAGACCACAGGGCTGGGGAAGAGGCGAGAAGACCACAAACCGAGTGTGCTGTGCTGAGAGTCTAGGCAGGCACGGTGACTCTGACAGCAGCTGCGCAGGAGTTCTCTATGTGCAGGTACTGCGTGCCCCAGGTCATTCTTGGAGACACAATAGAGATACTTTCCAGAGGCTCTATAAAGATATTTGCCACAGTTTTACTTGTGACGGCTGGAAACTGAGTCAGTGTACTTGTCTATCACTAGGGAGCTAGACGGTTAGCACGTAGCTAGTGCATAGCACAGACTGTATGCAGTTAGAAGCAATACTTAGAAAAAATTCACTCAGCAACATGGGTGGTTCCTCAAAGCAGGGTAGCCAATGATAAATGTGGGAAACAGCATGGAGTACATTTCCCAATGTCATTTACATCAGTTAACAGCAAACCACAAAGCAATACTATATACCCTCTTATAAAACACAACTAAAAAACAGATATCGAGGTTACACATTCAAACAGGAACGTATAGGGATGGGAGGCACTGGGAAGATGAAGGGCAAGAAAGGAGAAAAATGAAATAACAGCAGTCTCCTAACTGTCGGACACATCAGGAGAATTTGCTGTGATTTAAGGAGAACAATTAATTCACACTCCATATCTTGAATTTACAGGGAAAAAAAAGAAAAGTGTTGGAAACATGAAGTTACTATATAACGTACAGATACCTCAAAGTCAGAACAACCGGCATGGTATCATTCAACAGTCAGACTTATCATTCACTTTGTAAGTAGAGATTTATTCTGAGGAAAACAACAGTATATCACATTAAATTAATTTGAATGTATGTTTTTAAAAAGTTTTGATTTAACGTATAAATTTGTATATAATTATGTAAAATATTCAAGCACTGGGAATATTTACATAGTTTTGTGTTTCTATAAATTTAAGTACAATTAATAATGAAATAATTAAAATTCTGAACCCTGAGACTATTCTTTCAAAGGATTTTTTTTTTTTTTTTTTGCTACTAGAGCGTTACTTAAGAAGTTGACGTCTTCCTAACCCCAGGGATCTGAGTACGTTTTTCAGGCACACTGGTTTGATGCTCCAACACAGGTGAATATTCCTTTTGTTCTTTCTCTGTTTGGGAGTATTTTTGTGAATTCACTCAAATTCTTCTTGCACACTTTTACGGCCCTGAGACATACAGCTTGGTATGTACCTGGAAAAATTGTTTCAAACATATCTCTTCAAAGATACTGGTTTCAGCTGCAGAAAGTCTTAGGTGTTTGGGAAGCATCAAAAAGTAGTTTTGCTCTCGATACAAAGAATCTATGTGAATGCAGAAATAAATGAGCCCTGTTGTACCTTGGAGAGAAGAAGATTACCGTGGCTTCTGTAAACTAGGACACAGGTTGGTCCAACCTTAGTGGTAACACTGCTCCCCCACGCTGTATCTCTTGACTTCATGGGACCACACATTTCCTGGCTCACTGCGAGGAGGACCACAGTATGAGTTACATACCACATGGTCCAGTGAAGGTGGACTCTTAACTGCACCACACTGAGAGACTTTGTCTAAGTCTTTCCATCTTCTTGGGATGCTACCTCCTTCTTCCCACAAAATATCAGCTGTCAAACATTGTTAAAATGTATCTCAAAGAATTCCGGTCCACCATCTCCAGCAAAGCTTCCCTTATCCCACCAAGTGGGGGTGCTTTCTTCCCTTTATTCCCTGCTGCTGTTCTCATGCAGACTGATTTAGGGTAGGTGCATTGGGATTTTGTCACCTCTAAGCAACTGCAAGTCGCTCACTGTTTGTTCCAGCCCATGCACTGCACAGAACATAGAGGGCAATATGTACCTCACAAATACTCCATGAAATATATCAGAAGCAAAATTCTCTCTCTCCTAACACCCCCATTATATTTCTGCTTCTTCTGTGAAGTTAATTGCTTATTTGGGCTCCATAGGTTTTTTGGTTTTTTTTTTTACTAATTCATCCCATGTCTACCTCCAGGACAAAATGTTTCATTTAAGTTTTGCAATAAAGTAGTCAGCATTGTCCACATCTTGCAAATAAACTAAGGCTTAAGAGTCTGCCAACTGGCATTCAGGTCATAACTGGCCAGGAATGGTATTCATTCATCTATCTGATTCCCTGCCCCATTCCCCTGCCACCACACCAAGCTCCCCTGGAAACAGAAGGTGCAGATATATGCTGAAGGAATCTTTCAGGTCGTGGTCCTCCTCAAGGCCGATGGGATGGGACTGTACAATGGCACTTCGAAAACCATGTAGGACTATTTGCAATTTAACTTTCATAATGGTTGTTATTATTGCTGCATCTCCCATCACCATTAGCACAGAGACAACCATGACCTTCTCTAAGTGAGTTGTTCTGTCCTTTCCTGAGTAGGAGCCAATGCACTGGCCTGTGACAAGAATGGAAGATGGATTTAGGAAGCTTGTCAGCCTTTAGTTCTGAGCTGTCACTGAAAGGACAATGAGAAGACACAAGGAGGCTGGCTTGGCAGGGCCAGGTGTGGAGTTGGTATGGGGTGCCTGTTCAGGCCCCTTGCATGGTTAGGTGAGCTGTTGTGCCCACAGGTTCATCCCCCAGGAGTTAAACGTTCTGGAATCCAGATAAGGCTCTGTTCAAAAAGCCATGTGCCTTGTCTATGCAGGAGGGCACAAACCCTAGGAAGTGGCAGAGTCTTGCTAAATCACCAAGCCACATGCCCATGTGCCCAGACTTTTAAAAGTCTGCCCCTGCATGGGGAGAGAGGGAGTAAAAGGTGTGTGAAGCTTGTCCGCATTTTTATACTTTGTTCCAGGCCTCCATCAGCTCTCCAAGCTCTCTGTTCACCCAGCGCCAGACCCCATGATGACCTCACCTGTGAGGTGGGTGGGTAGGACCACTCCTGGCTGTTGAAAGGCAGCCATTATCTGTCAGATAAAAATGTTTTTAGTTTTTGTTGACTGGAGATGGACTGGAACCACTGACCCCTCAGTACAAAGCTCCTGGCTCCATTAAGTCAGCCAGCACAGCACAGGTCCTTAGTGATGTTTCGACCTGAAGTCAGCCTCTTCTGTGTAATAGTGCTAAGCTCAGGCTTAGCACTGACTCTGACACACTCTACTGCCCACACTCTCTCCTGTCTCAATTAGCCTGGCCCAGGGTAGGAGTGTCACTGGAGGAAAGGTGACTGGTCCCCACAGTGTGACAGCTATCAGAGCAGAACTGTCAGTCGAGTCAACCCTATGCCGGAAGCTGGCAGAGATGAGATGAACATTCCTGGGTGCAGGACATTTTCTGAGTAAGGTTGTATGTGGCTGTGTTTGTGTGCAGGTTTGTACTATGGGGCATGTGTGCGCTTAAAGTGTGTGTGCCTGTGTATGAAAGGATGTGAATGAGACTGTGCATGTCCATGATTGTGAGTCTGTAGGTTGTGGTTGTGTTTGCTGTGTATTTGGTTTAGGTAGCTGGGCACACGGAGGGTGAGAGTGAGACAGAACATTCGGGAAAGAGATTGGAAAAAGAAAGGTACAGGATGTCAGGTGGCAGAGAGAAGGAGGAAAGACGCCAGTGGAGAGATGGAATGGGTAGGAGAAAGGGGAAGAGTTGCCTCATACGGGAGGATGGTTCTCGGAAGCAGAGGGCTGGAACATGCTTTACCAGATGGGTGCTCTGAGATCCTCATTAAAGGCCCAGGTTAATAGAGGGCAGGAGAGAAGCAGCACCCGCAGCAGAGCGCTGCCTCCCTGGAGGTCCCAGCAGTACTGTAGAGTGTTGTGCAGACCACATGGGACTGTGCCAGATGACAAGTGTCCAGGTTCTCATTGTCACTCAGGCCCTGGTGAAGTGATGCCTGCTGCACTCCTGCCCCCACCCAAACTTCAGTCCGCAGCTCCTCAGATGGATGGGACTCAGCCTGACCTTGTGCCCCACCAGGCCGGGTGCTCAGTTGTTCTTGTTACAGGACAAGGACAGTGCAGAAATGAGATCCTTCTCCCTCTGACCGTAACAGAGAAGGGAACTGAGGCAGACAGCAGGTAAGTAGGATGCCAGCATTGAAAGGAGCTTCAACACCTGGGAAGCGAGCACTCTGCAGTGGGTACATCAGTCCATGGCTCTGAAAGCAATGCCAGCAACCAGAGCTCCTTGTAGTGAGGCTGAAGTAAAAGCGAATCTCTGTCCACCCCACCTCGTGCAGCTTCTTAGTCATGGGCTACAAAGGCCCAGCCAACAACAGGACACTCATGAGGGTGGGGAGCGGTTTATGGATCTCATCTGTCAAGTGGAAACAATATTCCCAGTAATAGTTCGGTGCCTAGGACTTGTCCACAGCCAGTGTCCAGATCTGGCAATACCTCTCCCCTTTCCTCTTCCAGTCATTTATACCACTACTCAAACCTTTGAGTGGATCAGACAGACTTTACCATAAACACATTTCCATTGATTCCTTGAAAGCAAAGGTTCACAGACAGGGAATTCTGTTCTCTCCAAAATCAATACTAGAAGATAGAATTTCTCTTAGTCTTTTGCCAATCCCTGGAGCCCATTTCAGGAAACAACCAGAGTGAAGCAGGAGGGAGAACCAAGCCAACAAACTGAAAGCACCAACGAGCCACAGGTGCTGTGCTTGGATGTTCCAGGTACTATGGAGAGAGCTAAACTACAGAAAGATGGTAAAGTCCAAACCCCCTTCCGCTTTCAAAGATGCCAGCAGTGCCCCAAGACCCAGTCCATCAGAAGCCCCACCCAGGGACTCACACTTCCCCTCAGCAGTGCTAGTTAGAGTCAGATGTCCCCAGACTTATTGGATAAGCCAAGCTGGCAAAGGAACCATGGCTTCCCAAGAAGACTGGGACTGCAGCATGTCCAGAAGACCCGAAGAGCCTGGGGGCGGTGCAGGAAGAGTGAGTCAGAATCCCACTGGAACAGACTCCCTCCTATCCATTAGGATAGAGACAAAGGCCAAGGTCTCCAGCAAGGGTGAGTACATCAGCCAGGAGCAAACTGTTCCAGAGACCCTGAGTGTTAGCAAGGATGGGAGGACAGCCAGCCAGGTGACCAGATTTGCTGGTCCACAGGGTCTACCTCACTGCCGCTTAAACATGTCGAGTCACCGTAGGCTTCCTCACTTACCTCCCAGTGACCCTTTCACAGGAAAGCAGGAAGGCCAGTGGAGAATCTCTGACGCAAGGCCTCAGCAACTCAGGACTTTACCAGAGGTCAGAACTGCTTTCTCCATCTCCCCACCCATCAAGAGGGAAATAGCCCCTGTCCTGCTTCTCTCACAGCAGTCATCCTGAGGGCTAATGGAGCTGGCGACTATAGACCCACAAGCTCTCCTCAAGGAATGGGGTTCCTTTTATCATAAAGACCTGACGTCACACAGAGATCACAGCTCCAAAAGCCACACTGCTGCGGGAGCAGGTACTTGGGTGATAGTCCCCAGAAGCAGTAGATGGGGTGCAGGGTAAGGGTTGCTAGGACAAAAACCTGGACTCTTACACAGGATCCTTTTGCAACTATTTTCTTCCTTCCTCGCTGTTCCTAATTTTTTTCAGCAAATTATTTCTGGATATAAATGTTGGAGGTAGATCTGAGGTGAATGCCTGAAAATTGATGACCCCTGACGCAGACACAGTGTGTGTGCAAGAGACCTGGATTCTCCTGACATTAACAACTTAGGTGACTAAACCAGTCTCACCCTCTCTCCTGACTCCAGTTTGAGATGTTGTTCTAAAGGCACTACACTAGGAAGAGGCTCTGATAAATGACTGCATGAGATTTGAATCAGACTTCCTGACCAACTAGGGTAAAAAGCAAGACCAGGCGATGGACACACAAGAAGACAAATCAATAATTCTGCCATTTGTCATGAGCTGATTAATCCATGTGTGCAGTGCCCCTGCAGCACAGGAGCTGGGAACAACTCCAGGGGCCGGTCCCCAGGGACCTCAGTCACCCTGGGCCATGTGGGAAGGTCACCCAACTAGCAGAGACAGAGTCATACCAGCAATTATAGGTCTTTTTAAAGTCACTGACCAGTCAAATCCTTTCTCCTTTCAGTCTGTGTGTGGACATTTTCATAACTTTCAGGATCCCTGGACTTGGGGCCTCTAGTCAGTGTTTTCTATTCCATTTTTCAGTCCCATATTTGCCCACCAATGCTTATGACTGAGCTCCTGTTCTCAAGCAGACTTCAAGAAAGAGAACTAGGGAGTCCAGTCAGCAGTGAGAATGGGGAGCCCTGAGCTGCGGCTGAGGGTGCCATCCTTACCAGGTACTGGACCTGTGAGAGAGAAAACATGCTATCTGCTGTTCTGTCTGCTTTCTTGACCCTTGGGGTCCTGAGACATGATGAAGCAGTTTTTGGCCAGTTAATATTGTTGTAATAGAGAATGAGATGTGAAGTCAAAACAGAGGTGGGGACCTTATTCCAGGGACACTGAAGAGGGCTGAACCGAGAGGCAGCTTTCTAGAGCTTCTCCTCATCCATTCACCTTCCAGTGCACTACCCGCCCCGCCCAGGGAGAGGCCTTCATCTGTATGACAGCGGAGGAGAGGAAAGCAAATGCCTCCTATTGCAAGGGATTTGGCTGCAAATCCCTGATCAATGAATAAAAAAACTAAAGAGATTAAGGCAGTTCCCATGGTGCACGTGCTCCTCCCTGTCTTCTACCTACAAGAATATTCTCTCCTCTGACTTTATTTTTCGCCCTCTCTTCTCTTCTGCACCTACTCATCCATCCTCTCACCTCCTCCCCGTCCCATCTCTTCCTTCCTTCTCTCCAAGCCCTTCTCCCCAGTCTTGTCCTCCTCCGCTTCCCTTTCTCCTCTCAAGCTCTGGCTCCCCAGCCCTGTCTCACTGGCAGGAGTAAGCGGGTTTCCTGGCCCCAAGTGGGTGCACTCACTGTTCAGAAACTTAGGACCAAACCAATCTGCTCTTCTGACAGGCCTTCCAGGGGACATTACTACTTCTGTCCCTCACCCCTGGCACCACCCAGCACCAAAGATGAACTGGGGCTCCTGACATTTGTTTGTCTCCATCTTGTAGGAAGAAGAAACCAAGACTGGGGCACAAGGGCTAGAACCAGAAAGCACGGTGAGGAGGGAGGCAGACTCAGGCCACTGGGCTTTTAGAGTAGGTGTCAGATGTCCAGATGTGGGTGAGACTAACCATGATGCTATAACATATTTAATAACATCTACGCTTACCACTGAGCTCTGTCCATGTTCCAAAGGACTCTTTTTTTTTTTTTATGGTACTAGGGATCGAACTCAGGACCTTGTGCTTGCCAGGCAAGCACTTATTCCACTGAGCTATATCCCCAGCCCCCCGAAGGACTCTTGTAAATCTCTTCCTGTGTTATCCTCCAAGACCCCCAAATTCTCATTTTATAAGCCACCCACCCATCAGCTCTAGTGTGGGTCCCTTCTCTTCTTCAAAGCCTGGTGTACAAATTCACATCCCATTCAGCAGGCCTGTGTCAGGACTCAGCTCCTGATAATTTACAGTCCTGTGTCTTCTTCTCTTGCTGTTCCTTGTAAGTCTTGTCTCTTAATGATGGCTCCTGTAGGAAACAGACAGGCCTAATGCTTCTTCTGTAAATGATCAGAGTGAGGCTTGATGTGAGCATCTGGTAGGTGATCAATTGCACATGATTGATCAATGGATTATAAGTCTTAAGAAAATCTGTGTGGCACACAGGGATGAGTATTTTCTGCCTGTCACTACGATGTCAAACCAAATGAGGTTGGGGGGTATCTGTGACCTGTTTTCCAGACCCCAGAAAACATTTATTCCACCCATTCTGCAAAACTCTGTATCTGATGTGGTCCTCAGACAAAAAGTATGTTCAGAAGAAAAAAACCAAGAAGGCTGAGGACTGGGAACCATGCCATGCAGTTGGGGAACTGAAACACTTTTAGGCAGAGAAACTGGAATCAGAGTCCAAGGACATCATGTGAAGTAATTGAGAGCTGTTGTAAGAGAGGGATTTCTGACCTGTGGGACCCCAGAGGGCAAATTAATTAGAGGAGGAGGGATGGGCAGATAGAACTGCCTTTCAGAACAGAGGAGAGCTCATCAGCACTCAGGACTGTGCAAGGATGGGCCTCTGGGGAAGGCAGTGGGCACATAAATGGTGCCTACACTCCCTGGGGGAAGCCAGAGATATGGTCACTCCTGCTTTAGGATAGAGGCTTGACTGTGTGTACTGGGAGCTTCTAAGCTTCAGTACAGACCTGATAAAGAGTTAACTCTTTCAGTTGTTTCTCTTCTTGACCAACTACAGCCCACTTGACTATAGGCAAAATTCTGTACCTTGGAGACAGTGAGAAGGGGAGATCAGCAGGGACATAGGGCATAAAGAGGCACGGCTGATGTGGCAGATAGTTATAGAAGTGACCACCTGCCTACTGAAAATTACCCACTGTGAAACGTTCCTCTCCATATGGGTTGGTCATACAGGCCCTGGGGGAAGAGGCTGACCTGGTTATCTGCCCCAGCTGGGATTAATTCCCATCAGAAAGAAGCAGGAAGGAGGAGGCACAGTGCCCAAGAGGAGACTGGAGGGACCTTTTGCCAAATACCCTCTGCATTAGGTGCCTGAGTGTCAGTGACTGAGAGAAAGGGAAGGACTGAGCAGCAGAAGCATATGGTCTGGTGGCTACTTTCAGCCTTTCTGAATCAGGGATAGAAGAAGAGAAGTATTTGGCCAGAACGGAACTTGTTCCTGTGGAAAGCTTTTCTGAAGAAATCAGGAAGTTCAGGACTTCTTAGAGCACCTAGCGCATTTGTAGATCTTCTGGTTTCTACAATTGCCACAGTTCCCTAAGGCTATGTGAACTTTTTGCATCTACTCTGTTCTATGTATTCTAATGAGTAAACGTGGAAAGAGTGTCAACAGTTAAATGAACAGTGAACAAAGTTTCAGGCTAGAATAATCTCCCTGCATCCTCTGTTTATTATATTCAAAGTACAACTTTGTAAATGTGATTGCTATAGACTGCCAAAAAGCAAAGACAGAAGAAGTTGGAGTATGGGGTTGCCAAAAATCTTACACTGAAATACGAAAGACAAGAAAATAACAGAAGGGGAAAACTTCCAGGGATGGCCCAAAGACAATATGCCTGAATGTGTTTGCTCGGTAAAGGTAGATGAAGCTTCCAGAAAGAAGTCTAAAATCATCAAAGAGGAGATAGCATTTGAAGAGAGTGGGTATAACTTCCCATCTGCCAAAGCAACAAATGTGGCAGCCAAAATTCACACAAGAAGAGACGCTGATTGCTTGATCTTAATATTAACCAGTCAGTCTTCTCAAGACTGAATAAGGCTTTGAAATCATTATTGCACAGTTTTTCTTTCCTCTCCTTTCAGCCCTGGGAAAAGTTGCACTACCTCTTCAGGGGTTCTGTTTAAAATTAAGGTATGGAGTGAGGTCTTATGTGATTTCTAAAGGTTCTTCAAATCCTAATGTTGTGTAAGAGGTCACTGTCATCAAATTGCTGGGTTGGAGTCTACATGGGTGACCTCAGGATTACTGTGGAACTCCCTGGGATGCAGGAGGCAGGTGGAGAGTGTTACCAGGAGGAATCCAGTACTGTCCCATCTTCTGTGCTCATATCCCAGAAGACCCTTCAGGGGACTGCTGGTGGAGGGCAAGAGGTTACACTCTTTGCATCAGGGCAAATAACATTCACAGGCTCTGGAGCCAGCTCTTTGCACTTTTATTTCTGGGAAGCAAGGGAAATGATTCTATTAGTGAAAAGGAAATGAGTCATTTTTTTCATCATGTATCTCTAGGTACTGGGGATAAAATGGCAAAGAACTGTTTTTACCTTTCTTGTCCTAAATATTGTATAGTCCACTGAGGAAGTCCGCAGGAAGTATCACCAAGATCATTACCTTCATGGTGCACTGGGATCTGGGGCAAGAATACCGTTTTACTTGCAAGAGCCTGGGACAGTGGGCCTTTGTGGGTCCTGCTTATTGAGTACTGACTATGCTTTGGAACTCTACTAAAGACAAAGATCATTCCATCCTCTTGGAAGTGGCCAGACTCTGTGGAGAACCCTCCTAATTTACTGTGAGTTAATAAAATAATTTTAAAGAATAATACAATAAATCTCTAAGGTACATGCCCTGCCTTCAGGATATTATATACATGACTGAACTCAAACCTTACACAACCGTGAAAGGTAGGTATTACTTATTACGCCAATTATACAGATGAAAACATTTAGACCAGTTTTAGTGGGAGCAGATTCAGGGTCCTCCCTTGTAAGGATACAGTCTAGGGCATCTCTTATATATCGTCTATCCAAGAATTCTGTATGTGTGAGATTACTAATAAAGCATCTTGACAGAGAAGTCAGAACAAGAGGCATATAGGGAGGAAGGGGGAGCCCCACACCCTGTGGACCCTTGTTTGAGGAGTCAGGTGGATTTCGGGTAGTTGCTTAAGGAGGTGAGTCTCATGTCACCATAAGCCCCCAGGGCTGCGTCTTCCCAATGGCTGAGTCCCTGCACTGCCACCAGTGCACACAGTGTGGCATCCCCACAGCTGGGAGTGTCTGCTCCTTAACTATGGCTGTTCAGAGACTTGCCTGATGAATCCTGGGATGCAGACCACCTGGGGGCATAGACAGAGTGAACTGATGGCTCAGGACTGGGCAAAGAGGAGAACCAAATGGTGCTGGCAGTCAGGGGGGATTCTACCTAGCACCTCAGAATAGTTAAGGATTTGACAGGGGCTACCACTGTAACAGGCATAAAAATCGCCATTTACGGAGAACCTGCTATGACCAGAGCCATGCTAATACTACTCATTTTCTCTCTAATGACCTCAACAGCTCTATAAGAAAGCAGCATTTGCCCCTTTCTGGAAGTAAACAACTGGGACTGAAAGAAGCAAGTGTCTTCCGTGAGTTCCCATGAATGGCAAGGGACAGGGGTGAAATTTGACTTTAGATCCGTTTGCCCCAAACCTTGAAGTCTATACAGCCAGTGGCTTCTTCGGCCACCCTGGGTGCAGGTCAGTGTTCCAGGATTTGCGTCTCTGCTTTGGAGAGGGCTCCTAGCAGTGGATGAGACCTGGAGTGGGGACAGCTCCGTGGCAGAGCTTGTCCAACAGCTCCCGTAGCTCTGCTCCTTAGTTACAAGCCTGCTTCATTGGCTTCTGCCTCAGTGTCCCCATAGTCCCCCAGCAGGCAGCCATAAATGATAATTAAAATTATCTCAGCTGAGTACTGAATAGGTAATGACAATAAAGCACTTGAAAGATAGAATGCAGTGACCATGATAATTACTGCTTTATCTGAACTCCTCCTTCCTTGCCACTGAAAGCAAACAGTCCCCAGGAAGGCCCAGTGCCAAATACAGGGCCTGGAACTCAGCATGGTGGCTGAATGGGAAGCCCCAAAGCTCACTTAGTCCTGCTCCTGGGTCTCCTCTGAATCCATATGAGCCACGTGATCCACCCAAGCTGAGCAGTGGCCAAACCTGTGAGTGGCTGTGTTCCCCTCCACCGAGCACCACTGTGCCAGGGCTTAGGTCAGCCATTTGAGTTAACCGCTCTTTAGTAAAACTGCACACGCTCCGGTCATGGACATGTAATTACACAGAGTTTCCAGCAGGTGTAACCTGTGTGGGTGGAGAGGACCATGGACGCGGAGCCTCAGAGCTGGGGACTGGAAAGGAGGAGAAGAGGGGAGGAGGAAGGACGGCAGCCTCAGATAACAGCGATCCACTCCTTCATTCAATCTCTCCGAGAAGAACTAGCCCTTTCACTCACCCTTATGGCTTCTGGGCAACTGCAGCTCGGAGCAGGGGCTCCCTTAGCATTTCTCACGCCAGCCCTCTTCTTCAGAGGCAGAAGGTCAGGGCTTGACAGGCCCTGGGGTGTTTGGTCACACAGTTCACAGCAAGCGGTGCCTTCTCTCCCCAGCCTCTCAGGCTCTCATCTCTCCTGCTCACAGCCAGCCCACAGTGACAGGCCAGTCCGAGTTTTTGGAGTACAGGAAAATGTCCTCCAAGGCACCAGACTGAGGTCATGAAATTCATTTCGCTCTTACTGTGACCTCTGCCATGGCAGTATTTCCTGTTTCCAGGGGCAGGAGGCTGGTTGCTTCATTAACCTCTGAGAGCTGTCAAAACCCATTTGGGGATTCCAATAACGTGAAGATCTACTCAGTCAGAAGCCTCACTTCCAGGTTGCAAAGCCTGATCTGGAGAGCTGCGGAATGCTTACTACTCCTGCTTCTTGCAGCAAGGAGTTAGAGAGGGGCGGTGGGGAACCTCTGAGCAACCAGAAGGCAAAGAAGCATTTTAATACCAGGCTGGCAACTGATAAGCTGAGAATTGATAAGGAAATATGCTTTCAACTTTGTCATTGTTCAGTCATTCACTTCTTCAGCTGCTTTTAAAGGGGAGGCTAGAACAAAGGGCTAAATACAGCAGGGTGATAGCACTAAGTGATTGAGATCAGTATGCAAAGAACTGTGTGTGCTGGGAATACACAGAACAAGTAGGAAACTTCAGAGCCGGGGAAGCACTCCTAGGAGAAAGGATGATTGGACTGAATTTTGAAGAGTAAATAAAGTTAGAAAAGAGTGCTATGTGTTCATGAAAGTACACATGACTTCAGAGGCTAGACAGAAAAATTCATGAAGAACAAATAATCAGAGGCTTGTATGCTGGGCGATGGATCCTCATGCAGTTCTGAAACCTATGGCAAGCTAGCGGCTATCTGAACGTGGAAATGTGCAGAATTAGCTTTACTCCTTGAGATGATCCCTATGAAAATGCTCAGGAGGGCTAGATTCGAAGAGAAAGGGGTTCAAAGACATTAAAATAGTTTAGAAAAAGGATAATGGTGGAACTCAGGCCATGTAGAGATGAGGGGAACAGGGTGGGTAGCACAGGAGAAAGAATATGTGGGTACTGAAGGGTGTGGAGGGATCTAGAAGTGAGAATGGCCCAAGTTTGCTTAGGGGAGCCCTTTTAGGGCAAGAGGTGCAGGACTGGGGCACCACGGGGCAGCTTGGACATACTGAGTTGGAGTTTTGAGGGCCCTGCAGCCATCCAGGTGGAGGTGCCCACTGAGCTCCTCCTCGCTTCCCAGTTCTCAGGCGCCACAAGAAGCAAGGCCAGAGCCCACCTGAAGCTGGCAGTGCACAGCAGACTTGTAGATTGGTTGTCTTGTGGAAAGCTGCATGCTGAGGAGACTGGGGTTGGGGGTTCCCACTTGATTCCTCCAGCTACTTTCTATCCCTGGAGCAGTCACCACCTTGCCAGGGCCCCTGGATGGGAACAGAGATGTCATCCTTCACGTAGCATTGTGGCAGAGACTCGTGGCAAAGAGATAAGATTGCCAAATAAAATATAGGACATTTGCTTTACTTTTATGTATTTCAGATAAATAGCAAGTAAAAATTTTAGTGCAAATATATTCTAGGGTCGGGGGTATAGCTCAGCGGCACAAGCACCTGCCTAGCAAGTGCAAGGTCCTGAGTTTGATTCCTGGTACTATATATATATATATATATATATATATATATATATATATATTCCAAATGTTTCATTGGATATACTTATACCAAAACATTTTTCATTATTTATCAGCTTCAAATTAACTGAGTATCCATATTTTTATTAGGTAAACCTAGCAACCTTATAGGAATTGAGGCAAGGCCTACTTTTAGGCTCCAATCTTACTAAGGTACTTGTACTAGCAGCAAAATAAATTCTGTGGGCAGCCCTAGCTGGTATCCTGGCCCTGTTATTTGCTATACTTACCCACAGAAGCCACCTGCCTGGCAAGCACAAGGTCCTGAGTTCGATCCTCAAAACAAACAAAAACAAAAACAACAAAAAAAGAAACCATGTGACTTGTGTCTTTGGGTATGGGGAGTGGGGAGACAGGGAACACTGATCTTCCAGGGAAGGGTATGAGATTCGGCATTGGCATAGTGGCTGGCTTATAGCAGACCCCAAAACTATGTGAAAAAGAGATGGATGGGTAGATTCGAATTTCCATTCCACTAACTGAAAGATTTTGGACAAGTACTTTAGCACTCAGTCTCAATTTCTTGTTGAAAAAAATGGAGAAAATAATAGGAAAGGAAGAAGAAAAATTAACATTATTTGCAGATAACATGATACTCTCCATAAAAGACCCTCAAAACTCCACCAAAAGATTCTTCAAATTATTAAACAAATTTGGTAGCACAGCTGGATATAAAATCAGCACTCAAAACTCAATAGCATGCCAGTACACAAACAACAAACACACTGAGAAAGAAATTAAGGAAATCATACCTTTCACAATAGCATCCAAAAATTTGAAATATTTAGGAATCAATCTAACAAAAGAAGTAAAAGATCTATACAGTGAAAACTACATGACTGGAAAAAGAGGTCAAAGAGGATTTTAGAAAATGCCCCTTGCTTATGGATAGGAAGAACCAATGCCGTGAAAATAACCACACCCCCAGAATTGTTATATAGACTCAGTGCAATCCCAATCAAAACACCATGAGTACACCTCACAGATCTAGAGAACACATTCCTCAAATTCCTCTGGAACCAGAAGAGACCAGCACAACAAAAGCAATCCTGGGCAACAAGGGCAACGCAGGAGGCCTCACAAGCCCTGACCTGAAATTACACTACAAAGCTACTGTGATAAGATCAGCATGGGATTGGCAAAAAAGCGGACCTGAAGATCAATGGAACAGATTAGAGGATGCAGTCACAACCACAAAGACACTCAGTCACCTTATTTTTGACAAAGGGCCCAAACAAGTTCACTAGAAGAAAGATCGCCTCCTTAATAAATGGTACTGGAAAAACTGGCTTTCCACATGCTGAAGACTGAAACTAGATCCGTGTCTATCACCATGCACTAAAGTAAAGTCAAATGGATTAGAGATTTAAATATTAGAACAGAAACACTAAATCTACTGGAAGAGATATTAGGTAAAAATTTTCATTGAAGATATAGGGGTAGGCAGAGAGTTCACGAACAAAAACCAAACTGCATGGGAAACACTTCAAAGAATCAACAACTGGGATCTCATCTTATTGAAAAGTTTTTGTACATCTAAAGAAATCACTAACAAAGCAAAAAGAAAATTCACAAATTGAGAAAAAATTTAGTAAACTGTCCCTTGGACAAAGGACTTCTATCCAGAATATATAAAGAGTTAAAAAAAAATCAAGCCCCCCAAATTCAAAGACCCAATCCAAAAATGGGTATCTGAGATGAATACACACTTCTCAGAGAAAAAAATACAAATGGCAAATACATGAAAAAAATGTTCAACCTCATTAGTCATTCAAGAAATGCAAATTAAGATAACACTGAGATTCCATCTCACCCCAGATAGAGTGGCTATCATCAAGAAATCAACTAATAACAAATGCTGGAGAGGCTATGGGGTAAAAGGAACCCTTCTCCACTGATGGTGGGACCGTAGACTGGTGCAACCCCTGTAGAGATCAGTCTGAAGATTCCTCAGTAAACTAGAATTAGAGGTCCCTTTCAACCCAGCTATTTCTCTTCTGGGTATTTTTGAAAACAACTGAAACCATCATACCACAGTGATATGTGTGGTCTCATGTTTATATCAGTGCAATTTGTAATAGCTAAATTGTGGAAACAACCCAAATGTCCATCAGCTGTGGAATGGATAAAAAAAGATGTGGTATTTTTATATAATGGAATATTACTAAGCTATAAAGAAAGATAAACTTGAGGCTTTTATAGGTAAATGGATGCATCTGGAGACCATACTCATAAGTGGAATAAATCACACTCACAGTGTAAATATCATATTATTTCCCTAGTGTAAGAACCTGAAAAAGTAGATAAAGGGAAAGAAACTGCTCAAAAGGAAAAATGACTGGGATCAGGGAAAAGAGGAAAGAAAGGAGGGAAAAATATGAATATATATATCCACACACATACACGATAGCTGAGATAATTGTATTACTAATTTCTATCACTTTATTGAAAGGAACAGTTAATGTTCATTGTTTGGTCAATCTTACATACCTATTTTGTTTTTCTGAGCAACCAATCTGAAGATAACAATATGTAATACAACAACCATTGTTAATTTCCCATCACCTTGTCTGAAATTCTGTGTTTTCATTGTTTTTATGTTGTTTTATTTATATCTGTGTGTTTGTTAATATATTTTAGTTCTTTCTTCTTTAAAATTGAAAAAAAGAAAATGGAGAAAGTCGAATCTTCTTGCAGACATATTGTGAAGACTAAGTGAAGTCTCTGCTTGCAGCACCAACCGCAGGCATTTCTCTGTCATGTGCACTCCCTCCTCTGCCCACCCAGGCAGCCAGTTCATGTTCCCAGCCCAAGTCCCCATGGCCGGTGTAGACAAGAAGGAGATTCTCATGAACAGGACTTTGCCCTCTGCATCTGAACCCCAGAGACTGCTTCTGTAAGTACCAAAAGAGTCGTGCTGACCCCGACCATTTGATTAGGGTGAGGGTTACTGTTTAATGTAATGAGCAGGAAAGGGAGAGAACCCTACGCACTGCTCTTTCTCCCATTTGCGCTCCACGGAGTGGTAGCTAGCACTCCTCATCCAAAGCCTGACTCCATATGCCTTCTTGGTGAAGACGGCTGTGACGAGGTCAAACCTGTGCGTTCATAAAGGGGACTTCTGAGCAGCCTCCAGGACACGAACAGCTCCTTTTGTCACCTCCTGAGAAACTTCCAAGCCACTCCCATGCCAGGGGGCCCTTGGGCTGCCGGCAAGCTGCAAGCGTGCTGACAGAGAGAGGCAGGGGCCTCCTACAGAGCTCGGGTCTGATTTCTCATTGTCATCAGCTTGCACTCACGTTTCCCTTTCAGTCGACAGTTTCCTCGGAAAGGCCACTTCCTGCTAGGCTGCAGTTGTAGCTCTTTCCCTCAATCAGCGTGCTTACTTTAGCAGATTCCAAGTCTGTCTGTCTCCCGCTCTTCCCTCTGCTTGGAAATGCTACCCCTGCGAAGTTCTTGGGCCTCTTCCTAGTTCCAGCCTTGGCCATAGGCATTTTCTGGCTTCTAGTATCACAGGGCCCTTACCTACCTCTGGATTCCTGAAAGAAACTTGCCTGCATCCTTCCCTGTGGGCCCTAAATTAAAATCTGCCTTGATTTTACCACCTAAATTTCCCCAGAATGTTTTACCGATTTAAGTTGATTGTGAGCTCTTGGAAGGAAAGGTGAAAGCAGCATTTCTTTTCTGCCTTCTGAAGCCTGAACTCCTGCTAGCCTTGGAGTCAGCCCTGGATGGATGGTCAGCGAGCACAGGAAGGAGTAAGGGGCCAGCATCAAGGATGTGCCTTTCCCCAGAGCATTAGCATGGGTCCACGCCTTGTGGGGAGGCAATTAAATAGACAAGGGTCTTAAAAGGGATTTATAAGCTGAGACAGTCAAGGTGACTCTACTGGATAAACAGTGATATGTTTACTTTCTGTGGAAGGAAAGGGGCAAGCATATTTGAGGCCCTGAAAGGATGAAAAAGAAGTCTTAATGTGAACTCATTCATTCAGTCACTCAACAAATGTCTCCTATGAACCTCAGCCCAAGGCTGCATGCTAAGGATGGACAGGGAGTCATGCTCCTGTCCCTCACGACCTCCAAACTCAAATGAGTGAACACATGCCTTGGCCAGACAGAGCCACACGGGCTTCACTGTAAGGTTAAATTTTAAGATATGCTGATGTGGAGGGCTGGATTCAAAAGAATTGCAAGGCAAAGACTTTTTTGGCACGTCAGTCACACTAAGAGGCAATCATTGTGTAGTTATTAAGGGAAGACAGCCACAAAAGATGTACCCAAAGAACAAGAAACCCAGAAACACATGGAGAGGCTTGAAGTGGCAAAGCATGCAGAACAATCAAACTTGGGAGTTGCCAGGTCATTTGCTGCCACCACATCCTTGCCTGGCATTGATCCCCAAACTTCTCTGTCATCCCAGGGCCAGCATTGGGGGGTGCTACAATAATACTGATTTCCTCTTCTCTGTTCTCCATCCTCTAACAAAGACAAAGTAGGGGAGATAGGTGTGGCGTGGCAGGGAACTGGGGTCTACAATCAGGCAGCCATTAAACAAAGCCTACATGTGTCTAGCTGGCCAGGGTGAATACGCAAACGGGAGGGTCCCACCTGGGAAAAGGAGCAAAGGAAAAGGATAAAGGGCCAAGGAAGTATAGGAAGAAAGCCTGTAAATGCCCATTTTCTTTTCTTTGTACCACAAGATATCTCCTCCCCTGAGCAAGACCCTTCAGAAAGAATAGAAAGACAATTCTGAAAGAAAGGTTCTGAATGGAAGCTATGGCTTAGATCTGGAACCCTGGAAACCTCAGCCCAACTCCACCAAGTTCTGTTCCGTATGCTGGAGCCAAAAGACCTCCCACAGGGCTTAAAATTTTAGTGTGGTCCTTTCCCACCCCATCCCATCTTACTACTCACCACTGCACACACACACACACACACACACACACACACACACACACCCTCCTGGCCCTACCCTATCTCCCTATGGGGCTCTGAGAAACAGCAACGCTGTAGACCAGGATAGCTACTACTCTCTTTGCTAAGCTGAAACAGTTCCAGGCTGTCAGGATGCTTGGTTCCTACTCTAGTTCGACTCCTCAACGTTAGGGATGCTCAGACAATAATGTCGCAGCAGCATGCCAGGAAGCACCCCCCCCCCAGCCCTGCCCTGGCTCTCCATGCTTCTTGGATCTTGCTCCTTTTCCCATTCCCCTGGCAGACAGGAGAGTACCAGGGCCCCCAGCATCAATCTGCTGGGCCTCAGAAAACCTGTCTTGCTGTGATGGATTTTTTAATTGGATTGTGACAAACATTTAATACCTAATAGAGCTCTTACCAGCACAGTTAATTAAGAATGTGACTAATCTAATGCAGTGGGAACTCGGAAATAGAGAAGAGTGAACTAGGAACAAGGGGAGCAGGATTTGGGGGAGATGGGAATGTTGGGAGCTGCAAAATGACTGTGGAGCTTATTTTTGTCTGGGAAGGAGGGAGTGCAGTTCTAAAACACAGGAAGATCACACTGAATTTGCAAGAGGGAAGCAAAATGTTGGTGAGTTACGGCGCAGCCAAGCAGACAAGACCCTCTCCCCTTAGCTTCTTGCTTGGTCCCATTGTGCACATGGGCTTGTCGCCGCTGGCTTGTTAGCAATGCCTGAGCACACAGGGCTTTGTGGATCGTCTAAAGCTGTACAGATAAATGCTGAGTGCTACAAGCTCGTTACTGAACCTGCCTCACAGAGGGTAGCATGGCTTGGCACTGCTAGCCCAGAGCCAGTGTTGCCCTAGTCCTCCGTGGACCCCCCCCCTCAGGACAGATCTCAGAGTGAACGTAAATACCATGTTTGTAGCTCCTCCTAACCACCCAAGCAGGCTTAAACACAGCAGTAACGTGAACACACAGATGTTCACTAGTGCAGGCTGTACCGCAAGTGCCCAGGTGTCACTGTACACCCACAGGGTAGCACAAAGCCCGCTCAAGCGTATGGTACACACACAGGTCCCCCGTCTCTACTGCAGAGGCTTGCTTTTGCTTTGCTTCTCCCTGAGCTGGGACGTTCCACTGCCCTCCTCCTGAGGCTAAATGCCTGCTTTCCTAGTGGGATGGGGACACAGCAGTTCCCAGCCAGCCACTGCATTCTGATAGTTGCCTTTCACACAGGAGGGGCAAAGGGTCTGGGGGTCAGGAAAGGTGCCCCAGAAGTACAGGATGCTGTCTGCACTGCACATGATGGTGGAGGATAGGAAAGGAAGGGCTCAGTGTCAGGTCTGGCTTTCAAGAGGGTGGTATGGGGGCAATTTGAATCCCTGATGCAGGTGCCATAGTAACTGCCAAGGAGGGAGAACTATTTTGAGTCTCTTCCGCAGCACAGTGACAGGCACCTCACTGAGCTTTACAAATGTCACCTTTCATATTCTGATCTGTGATGGCAGGTGATAAGATTAGGGCAACAAAAGCTGTGATTCAGTAGTTCCCAGGCACTTGATATCTCACCGGGGCTCAGTCACCAATTGTCTGTATTAATCCCTAGGGCAAACCTGTGAGCTGGGAGGTGGGTGGGCAGGATTGAGCTCTTTTGTCTTAGGAGAGGGAACACCGAGCTTCATGAACATCAACTCCTGCAGGGCAAGATGGCTCTTTCTCAGTGCAGGATTCACTTCCAGGCTCTGCTTGGCCACTCATGGGCCTCCTGACATCAGAGATGAGCTGGGCATCTCATAACCAACCTGGAAATTGGTGTCAGGACTGTTGTGGGGGGCAGGACCTGGTCCTATACGCAGGTTTTGGGACAGCAGGCAAGGCAGCCCTTGTTGGGACAGAAACGAAGGAGAGGACTCCTGGTTGGGCTGAAAAGAAACTTCTGATGAGAATTACACCTGGAAAGGCCAGAGGTCCGCCTGCATCAGACAGCAAGCTAAAAAGGAGGAGGGGCAGCCAGGCAGGGAGAAGGGTCCATTTTCCTTCCTTCTTTACTCATCTTCTACTAATATGTAAGTACAGTTGTGTGTCACCTAGCCATGGGGATATACCCTGAGAACTGTACCATTATGGAATTTCAGTATCACAAACTTCACAGAGCGCTCTTACACAGTCAGAGGGCTACAGCATCATAAGTTGATGTGACTTTGTGGAACCATGCTGTAGATGAGGTCCATCCTCAGCTGAAACGTCATTAAGGGGCACATGACTGTGCCCTTTACATTGGAATGGGCCTTGTCCACTCTCCAGCACATTTACATGTGCAGAACTGTGAAGTATGGATGTGGAAAAGAACATAGAGCTCTCCCACACCCAGAGCAGATGAGAGGTGCACAGCCACAAAGAAAACAGGTCTACCTGGGAGCCCTCCCACAGTGCTGCCCCCTGTGCTACAGATGAGGAGACAGTGGTTCAGAGTGTCAGTGACCATACAGGCCACTTGGGTAGAAAATAGGTCACAGGTGTGGATTCCCAGCGCAGCGCTTTCTCTACCTGCCCACTGTTTGAGGAGACTGGAGTGTTAAAATATAAGCAGGAGCCAAGTGTTGTGAAGCTCCTCAGTTGCCAGAGGGCACTTGCAGTGGGATGCAAAGTTGGGGACGGCAGGCCACGGAGGTCACAGCGCATCCCAAGAGCGTGTCTCGGCCTGGGCTTCATCTCTGCTTTTGGTTCATGCTCCTTCCTTGGCTTTCTCTCCATGGCCTCATTGTCTCTGTGTCTAGCACCACTCTCTCCTTGGTTGGCGGAGGCCGGTGGCACTCTGTCATTCCGCTTTTACTTTCTTGCAATAGCTCCAGGAGGGAAGTCACATCCTCGCAATGGGACCCAGTGTGAGAGCACCTCCTCCCTCCTCTCACAGAAACGGAGCACTTTCATACAGCATCGGGGTCCTTTCCCTGAAGCTAGGAAACATCTTAACAAGTGTTTGTCTCACAATCTAATCTCAGGAGGAAAAGTGGGGGCAGGCAGAGAAGAAAACAAGCAGGAGGAAAGGGACCCAGGAAAGCAGAAGGGTGGGCAAGACTCACCTTAGGAGAATAAAACCCCGCTCATGTTTGCTACTTCCTTATAAGGTGACCTTAGCGGAGTCATGGAATATTTCTGAACTTCATTTATTAACTGGGAATTAAAAATCTCTGCACACATCCCTGGATTCTTATTGGGAAGAAATAATATATTCAAAAGAGTTTTGAAAACTGTAAAGAGCTACCAAAATGAAAGGTATTTTTTATTATGTGGAAGGAGGAAGATCAAGAATGACAGAGAAGGAGGAGGGAGAAGCCAGAGGGTTAGGAGTAAGTGCCAGCGGAAGTGAGTGCTCTCCCAGGGAGAAATGCATTAGGCACTTTTAAATGTTCGTTCTTTTCTACAAAATCATAAAGGCAAAGCTATTCCTAATGGGCATCAATTATAAGACTTAAACGCTAGCTTGTGGCATCTCTGATTGGGAGGTATCATAGCAATCCTTTCAAGTATTTCCAACCCCAACCTGGTATACAAAATTTTCTGTTTCTTATCCTCAGCCACCCTAGAAAGGTCACTGCTGAAGACAAAGGAGGTAGAAATGAGTGAGGGTCCCCCCATGGGGGAGTAGGCTGGGTTGGAATTAATAACTGTGTTTCCCAGACCCAGACCTGCCTGGTTAGGTGTGGAAAGAGGGGGACTGAATGTATTACGTATACACTTTCCCTTGCTCCACCTTGGACCTGCCAAATTCAGAACTCAAAGAGTCAGGCCTGAACATCAACATTTAAAAACAATACCCTAGGTCGTGCTTATCCGGGTTTGAAAACCATCTCTGTACCTCAGGCTCTCCAAGTCTCACAGGCAAGACCAGTCTGTAGCCATGGCTGCCTTCCTGCTGCCCTTCAGTCTACAAAGTCATGTCCCATTTTCAGAAAACAATATTGGGCTATTCATTCTTCTTGTTCTTCCCACTGCTCTGTTTTGCCTCTCACACCTGACATCACACTTGCAGTCCTGGGAACTGCACTTGCAAGTGAGCTAGCTTGCAAGGCATGGAACAACAGGTGGTCTCAAAGGCAAAGGAGATGTCAACAGCTAAAGAAACAAAACAAATGTGATAAACCAAAGAGTTGAGCAGAAAAAGGATGACCAAGTGGGAGATCACAGTGGTTTTGGAAAAACAGAGAATCCTTGGGGGCCATGACCTTGACATTTTGGGGAAGGCAGAAAGATGAAGAGGTAGCATTCGGGCAAAACCATCTGTACTGTAGCATCCTAGCATAGATGGACCATGAAGTTTTGTCACCAGCCATGGAGATGATCTCACAGACAGATGCCAGCAAGATCTAGACCCAAGACAAAGGGCTGCATGAGGGGTATTGAGGAAAGCAGGTAGGGTGAGCTAGAGTAGTCAGGGTTCTCAGAAGTGGATAGGCTTAAGCAAGAAAGCGTGCATGGGCCCCATTCCATCCCACTAAAGGAAGACCAGGAGGCCAGGCACAAGGAGAGGAAACCATTGTGGCTCTCTGCCATCACACCGGATAGCAGCAGGCGGTGTGGAAGAGCAGGAAGCTTGCAGAGGCAGAAGGAAGGTCTATTCTGCCCCCAGCTCCACTCCTGCCATTGATCAGGCTTCAGTGTCTCACTGGTCTGGTTGACACAGGCATCAGCAACATACCATGTATGGTCATGGGTCACCCACCCCTTTGCAGAGCCTCCAAGCACCTGCTTCTGTCTGCTGAAGGCACTGAGGGGAGAAAGAGCAAGCTCATGATTGTGTAGCCACAACTGGCCTTGACTTTGACAGGAAGCGCCAGCTGACCCCACCCCCAGCCAGCCGACCCATCTGTATGCGGGGCACTCCCTAGCCCCGGTTTATAAATAAACCAAGAGGAGTCATTCTGTCCCAAGAGATCAGGATGTCTCTTGAAATACAGAGATGTTCTTTCTTGTGCTTCTGTGGTTCCTGAGTTCATTGTTATTCTCTGGGGAGGAACAGGGCTTGGATTGAACATGGTTCCCATCTGCAGCTGACAGTCTCAGAGCAGGCGGAGGGGCCCGAGCGGGGAGGCAGAGATGCGGACAGCAGTGCTCTCAGCTGTGCCCTGATGTAATAAATGGGGCCACTAAATGCACAAGAGAGGAAAACAAAAGAGAAGCGTAACGGAGGAGGATGGGGGGAGGGCGCTGGGATGGGAGCAGGAAGTGAGAGAAAGAGATATTGACAGAGACACAGAGAAGAGATGCTGGCAGAATGACGGGGAGAACTACGTGCCGGAGGTGGAGAGATGGAGGAATTAGGAGAAGAATGCAGCAGCAGACGGCTTGAAGTGCAGCATCAGGGCTGGGCAAACGCGGGGGAACAGAGACAGCCGCAAGGAGGCTGAGAGCGCGCAGCGGTGGAGCCGAGACGTGAGGGATGCTGGGGGCGGTCCGCACGGGCAGGGCGGGGGCAAAGGGCACTGTGAGCACGCTGGTCTGAGCGTGGGGAGTAAGTACCAGCATGAACCTGCCTTGCATTTGTCCCTGAATGAAGAAACCACTTTGAGTGGTATCAAAGCATGGACCCTGGACCAAGGCTGTTTAGGTGAATCCTGGTGCCACCAGTTCCTAACGGTCTGACGCTGGTAAATGAGGGGAACAATTTGAACCTCAGTTTTCTCTCTGTGAAAATGGGGCATTATTAGTGCTCAGTCCAGGGTTGCAATGAAAGTTAAATAAAGTCTTAGAGATGTCATGGTAGTACCTAGAACAGTTCCTGTCACATAGAGGGTCAAAACTCAGGGCTGCAGGTGCACATGGGATGGTAGACATGTACAGGTCAACGGGACAGGAAGGATGGGCCCAGGGAGGCGGAAAAGCCACCAGCGAGCTCGCTTTTGATTTCCAAGTTTCTCAATGCTAGTAGACAGGATTTGGCTGGAAGCAGTGAGGATGAGGAGGAAAGATCAGCTCCCCAAAACGGATCAGCACAGCAGGTGGACTGAGGAAGGCTGAGCCAAGAGAGAGGAAAAGAAAGAAGATGCAGATCAGAGTCAGAAGAAACTCCGGAAAAGCAGAGAAGCAGAGAAACAAGCAGAAGGCCAACTTGCTGGGTGTGCTAGCAAAACCCTCAGGGTAAGAGCCACGTCAAGGGCAGCCTGGCTTTTATGGCACCTGCCCGTGTAGCTAAGCGACCAAGAAGAACTGGTGCAGAGCAAGAGGGTCGAGCTCCACCTGTAAGGAGCTACTGCCCTCGCACCTTCTCAAAGCCCAGGAAGGGAGGGCAGATTAAACCCTGAGGCTTGTGCACTTCCACTGTGCCTCTCAGAATTGGAGCGTTTTCTTCTTAAACCCGTGTAAGACTTCTAGAAATGCCTTCCACCTGCACACCTGTGGGAGACACAGCACTCCCCAGAAAAATGTCTCTAGAGCAAAGTCACAGATATAAACCACCAAGGTGGAAAGAGGTGGGAGCAGCTGTGGGCAGTGGTAGCAGCATACAAGGCGGGAAGTGGCAGGGATGTCCCCGCCCCACACTGGAGGCTGGCTCACCTGCTCTCCAAGGGGGCCGGGACCTGTAGAAGAGGCTCCTGCTTGTGCAAGAGACAGAGCAAGCCTGGAGAGCAGTGCCCTGCATGAAGAGCATGATGCTCTGCGAACAGCATTCTGGACTCTGGTGTCAGAGATGTTTCATGAATTGGGGAGACCTCAACCTTTTCCCTGAGAAAAATTCAGGTATCCAGTATCTTAAATCCCCATATGTCCTAAGCCAGGCTCCTGGCACTAGGAATGAGCCTGGAGCAACAAACATAAGAACACATTGGAAAAGTTAAAATGTATTAATTACTAATTGTCCGTGCTCATTTGTGGTTCTGAATATTGAAATCACAGCTGCCACTTACTGCAAACCTCTCCAGGATGCGGATACTTATGTCCATAAGCTCCTAAGTCCTCTCAAGGTCCCTGTGGAGCGGGGATGCCAGTTCTTGCCAGACAAGGACATGGCTCAAAGAGGCGGGTCAGTTGGTCCCAGGGATTCTACTCTTTCCACAATGCAGTTCACATGCAGTTCTTCTGAAGAAATAGATTTCTGCTCACTTCAGATACTACTTTAAGTTTCCTTGCATTGGAAAGCAGTTCCCAGCCTGACTCACACCACTTTCTAACCCTGTGGGCTGGGGCCACCTTCTAGGGGCACGTGCTATTTGTGGCTGCTGGAGTGACACTATTTCTCCCTTTGAGTTGTTTGAAAAGTGAAGTCTCACTGCTCCAGGAAACATTCCATGTGTGGCTACAATCACAAAGAGAGTCCCGAAAATAATGGGGCCACCGTGTCTCAGTAGTGAGAGTCAGACTGTTCTAGGTGACTGTTACCAGAAACAATGGATGAGTTTGGGGACAGGCTTGGCACTGGCCAGACAGGCATCTAGAGGCCTGTGACAGCATTCCTACCTCTCCTTTTCTCTATCTACCTAAGGAACAAACAGTGGACAGAGGACCCCAAGAAAGATGTGCGTGTAACTAGTTTCCATACCCTTCTCTCCTTACTGTACATGCGCATGCACACATGTACACACACACACACACACACACACACACACACACACACAGCTTATTTTCTTAAAAAATTAAGGCCCACAAAGGTCTAATTGAGGATAATAATAAAGGCTTGAATTAGGAAAATAAAGTGAATGTCCAGAATTTATAGGCAGCAGATGACAATGTGTTTCCAATACTGATCAGATATAGTCCAGAAATGACCAGCCTCACAATCTTCAAGCCAGAATGGCTCTTAATGCACCAAGTTTCCTTAAAGAATGATTTTCCATTGCCACCCGAAAAGGCTCTGAAGGCATCTGCATTAGCCAAGGGTGGGTCTGGCAGGCGGAACTTCTCAGCAGCCTCATCCACTCATCTGTCCCCCTCCAATGTGAGGCCAGCAGATGTGGCCCATCTTCTGTCCCCAGTCCCGACTAGACGGTCATACAGAGACCTGTGCAGTTTCCAAGCTGGCACCTGTGCAGCTGCTCCCACCTCAGCCCAAACACCTGCAGTGGAGGAGGAAGGACCAGAAATTGAGAGTACAGAAAAGAGAGGTGAATGCATGAGAGTGTATGAGGGCGTGTGTGTGAGGAAACCCCAGGAGATCAGCTTCCAACAGTGATTAATTTAGTGGGGGAAATAGATTCTCACTGCCAGCCACCTAGTCTGCAGCAGATGACAATGAAGCAGTGAGCTCGGCTGTTGGGCAGCCTGGTCCTGTGAGAAGCCAATTTGCAAGCTTCGTGCTCCTATGCCAATAGGAACCTATTGTAGGAGCCAGGCCTCTCCTTGCAGTGGGAAAGGGGCCACCATGCTCCCAGGGATGGGAGCTATTAGCTCTTTCTGGAGTTCACCTCCAGGCTAAATGGGACTCTGAAGTTCCAGGGTTCCCATGCACACCAATTCCTGGCCTGCATTTTGTCCCCAAAATGACAGATGGCACCTCTGTGCTGGGTTTGTCCTCTAGCCTGACTCAGTAACCGGAGGACTCCTCTTCTGGTATTGCATTTTCCTTTCTGGCACAGATGACATGATAGTTTATCAAATATGAATTCATTCATTCATTCATGCAAAGAAATGTCTTGAGTGTCCACTATGCCTCAAGTCCTATGCTGGTGCTATAGTTATATGGTTCACAAATAGATACAGACCCTGCTTTCAGAAGAGCAACGAGGGAAAGAGAGAATTAAATAAATGAGGCATGGGTTTCATATATTTATCCCATAATATACACATGGTTCTGGTGTTCAGAGGGAGCCCATTAGAAGCACAGAGCCTGGCCAAGCATGATGGCACATGCCTGTAATCCCAGAACTCTGGGAGGCTGAGGAAGGAGGATCATAAATTCTAGCCCAGCTTGGGTAATTTAGCTGTTTAGGGAGGCTCTGTCTCAAAAAAATTTTCTTAAAAGTTGTAACTCTGTGTAGAGGCCCTGGGTTCAATTCCCAGTACTATTAAAAAAAAGAAGAAAGAAAGAGAAAGAAAGAAAGAAAGAAAGAAAGAAAGAAAGAAAGAAAGAAAGAAAGAAAGAAGAAAGAAAGAAAGAAAGAAAGAAAGAAAGAAAGAAAGAAAGAAAGAAAGAAAGAAAGAAAGGAAAGAGACATCAATGTCATCTAGCTCAGCTTCATTTGGCATTTGTAGAAGCTGAAGCCCAGAGAGGTTGTATAACTCATCCAAAGTCACACAGGTAGTGGATATAGCAATGACAAGGACTATAGAATTTTTATTCCTTTTCAACACTTTTCCTGCCATACCACACTGCCCCAATCCAAAGAGACCTAATACAAATGAAGCATATTCAACATTCCTGAAGTATATTCTTCAAATATCTACTCTGTCAGGCTCTCCATAAAAACAAATGTTCTATAGTCAGCTCAGTCTGGAAAATGACAGTACTGTATCTTCCTTATGAAGGCGGACAGTGAACATGGTCATATTAAAGGCCCTGAGCTCTGTAGGGAAGAGCCCTGTTTATCATTGTTTACCCTCGTGTTTCCCAAACCTCTCTGGCCATGGAAGCCCTTTAATTTCTGTAACAGAGCTTGATACCACATATTCTATTCCTCAGTACTTCGGGACATTCCAAATTGTATAATCCTGTTACTTTACACATTAGAGCTGCCCCCTTACTGTTCTTTTTTGCAAAGAACTTTAGTTCTTCTCCTCTAAGTGATATCAGACCTGAATTTTGATTCCCCTTCAACTTTCCAATAGTTTTCGTATTTCTCAGTAGTTCTTTTCCCTACAATTCTTCCCCCACATCACTCCATGTCTTTCAGTAACAGATCTTCAATTTTCTACAAGCTTGCTTTCTCTGAGGTCGTCAAGGATAGGCACTGAAATTTCACTGATCATCTTGCGATAAGTCACAAATCCTGTAGCTCCTGACCTTTGTCCAATTTCCTACACTCTCTGGCTAGTTAATTCTACTGGCTATAGAACTGTGGCAATAAGGTCAAGTTCATGGGTTTGACCTCTGTTAGGTCTAAAAGTTTCATTCTTCCCATGACCTTGTATTGTGGCCAACATTCCTTCCAATGGACATCCTTGGAGTAGAAAAGAATAAAATAAGAGGCTGTGTTCAGAAAGGAAGGAGTGCACACCTTGGGACTAGGGACACCTTCACAATAAGTACCTCCAAGCAGCAGCTCTTTCCCACATCAAACCCGCCCTCCAGTCATCTCCACAGCCATCTGTGAAATTCCATGGTGACTTCAGCAGGAAGTGCCTAACATAGCTTTTATTCCCCTTACCTCAACAAACTCCTTTTTTTTCTGTTAGCTCTCTTATTTCTTTATTGCCCCTGCCACTATGGTTCACTTGTATTTCTCAGATTTCATTTGGACCTGAAGAAATGAGAGAAGTGGCCTTAAAGAATGCTCACCAGCCAGTGATAGGGTTTCCAGTGCTAAGGGCTGTTTCCTAAGAAATGTGCTACTACTAGGTGCAGGGCAGAGTCTTGGTGTTGACTGCACAGGTACAACCATGCAGGCATACACACGTGTATACTCATGTAGGCATATATACATTTACATTCATGTAGGCATATATGCACATAAATATACACACCGAAGGAAAAAACTCAGAAGTTGATCTACTATTTATGGAATCCTTTGGGGAACTACTTTTGTGAAATACTGCTTATTACTCCTGCTTTCCAAGAACACCTGGGAATATTTAAAATATGAGACAAACAACACTCCTAACACAGTCATTAAGAATTGCCATAGAAAACATTAGTAATATGTGCACCAAACATTCATTTGAAGGCCATACACAAGCACAGAGTTTCTGACATTCTTCATTTGTTTTGTTTTGTTTTTTGTGGTACTGGGGATCGAACTCAGGACCCTGAGCTTGCTAGGCAAGCGCTTATTCCACTGAGCTATATCCCCAGCCCGACATTCTTCATTTGTAAAACTCATTTCCTTCACTTAACCACTAAGGGCCGTTGACTATTTTCCAGGAGTGGGGTGAGGAATAATAGAGCACAGTTACATCTGTGATCAGCCCCAGACATTCTCAGGACACCAAGGCAAGGGCTAAGCCTTATGAAGCCCAGTTCACAATCTTCCTGGGCTCAGCTCTGCCTGCTCTAGTCCCTGTCTCTTTGCTCCCCAGGCACCAGCCCTGCCTCACCCTCCTAAGTGTTTAATAAAGGAGGAAAAAGCATCACTATTTCCCCTGACAAGCATCATCTCACTTCTCCTCTCTCTTGAATTTTTTTTATGTCTTAGAACCTGACTTATACCCTCTGCATCTTTCAAGAAATGGTCTGCCTACCCTGTCCTCTGCTACCCACCTTTACCCCGTTATTACAGTCTTCTTTCAAGTGCTTATTTCTCCAAAAATCTCAGTCTATATTAGTCTTTTCAATTCTTTACATCCACAAGAAATAATCATGCTATAATGGAAGGAATATAGCATTCAAAATAAAACATGTTCCTTCCCTTCCTGTCTTTTAGGTTCCCTTCTGCTCTCAGCAACTTCCAGTTTAACTCTTCCCCATCTCTGAACTTTTCTAGATATAGGCAAACCTGATCAACCCCCAGATGAACAAGAGGCGTGATTAGCCAAGATTCTTCGTGTGTAGTTTTGGCTCCTGTGCTCTTCCCAGAAGATAGTGGAGACTGAATCCTGATCCAGTGACCCGCTCGCCCACACCAAGAAAACACAAGCCCCAGACAATGTGAGACGGATGCTCTCATCAGGATCCTGTGTTTCAAGTGAGATGCTTCCCATATGGCTCAGGCTGTGAAGACAGCCCAGCCCTTCTCATCTGCTGCCAGACACCTCCCCCACACACACCCCTATCCCCTTCCCCAGAACACGTGCAAATCTTCCGAGAAGCCAGGCATGAGTGCACCAGCCACCTCCAACACTCAGGGATTTGGGGAAAGTGTTAAGAAGAAATATAAGCAACGCATGCTAATTGCTGCTGTGACATAAGTTATAAATTAAATTAGATGGGCCAGAGTGCTGGGCTCTCTTCCTCCCCCAGCTTCCACCATTAGCAAGCTAAGGAAGTAGGTGTCTCATAGAGAACAAAGCAACTTCAAAGTACCTTTGAGTTGCACCTAATGAGCACCTTTTGATATTTCAGTAACCAGGACCCTGATGGCTTACACCAAATTAGCCCTTGGATCTGCTGGAGTTTGAGGCTCTAGAGCACTCTGAGCTGGGGCGGGGGCAAGGAAAAGCCCTAGTGGATGGTGGCAGAAAGCCACTTGCAGCTCAGGCACTTCAGAACCAGCCCTATCTTTAGGAAGCGGCCTGAAGCAAAACAAATGGGAGCTGTCTGGGTAACCACCAGGAGCCTTATTGTCCCCTTTCATAAGGAAGCCTACGAAATCCCTGTGCCTGGAGCAAAGTTGAGTTAAATGAACGAACAAAGGGTAAAAGAATGAGTCTGTGGAAGACCCGGATGCTTTTGCTACTAGCAAACCCCAAATTTTCTTTCATTTCCTTCACTGAGAATCCCAGGGAGGAGCGGAAGGTGGGGCCAGATAGAGAGGAGGAAATTGCACTGCAAACCCATGGGTCTGTGGGACCTTGTCTTCTCTAGTCACAAGCGATCCACAGAGCTGTCTACGATCCATAAACTGTCTGAGTTTAACATGATACCAGTAAATTCTCCCTCACCCTCAGGCCAGTTCTCTCTGAGTGGCCTATACAGTATTCTCATCTTTCTGCTCCTCTCAGAGAGGTTTTTCTGTGCCACAAGAGGTTTTCCTTTTTTTTTTTAAACTTTTTTTTTTTTTTGCGGTACTGGGGATCGAACTTAGGACCCTGCGCTTGCTAGGCAAGCGCTTATTCCACTGAGCTATATCCCCAGCCCCACAAGAGGTTTTTCTGTGCCACATCTTTTAGAACAAGAGCCAGAGACAGTGTTGTGAAAACCTACTTGTTTATTCCACAAGCATTGTGGGGTGGACCTTGGCACTGTACTGGGCCATGAGCACCTGTAAATGAGTAAAATAAAACACTGGCCTTGGGGAGCACCCAGGCTAGTGGGGAGATGGCCAGCACACACACATAACTGTCTAGGCACATTGCAGGCTCGGGGCTCTGGGTGTCCCTGTGGCACTGCGTCATAACGGGCATATTAACCCCAGAGAAGACTCAAACCCTGAGCCTGGAATCTTCAACTGGATCCTTCTAGGAGCTCTGTGTTCTTCTCAAGGCTCTACGACAGCCTGGCTACACAGGTTGACACTAGGCAGTGTCCCACAGATTCTCTGTCACGTCTTTTGCTAAAACATGTCACAGGGACACCAGGTAGCATCAGATACCTTTGTCTATCCTAGTTTTTCTTCTATGGTTCACATGGCTAAAAATACAAGGTGCCAAACACCTCTTGTAGTGGAGGTTTTCGGGGAGGGCAATGCTGCTGGGAGCTAAGCCATTTGCATGCTTTCATTAGTGCAGGCTATGGCTGGCCGGGCTGCCAGCTCCTCTGAATGCACATCTTTCTGGGGTGATAGAGAATCAATTGCCTTGATGCAACTTTTGGATCCTTGTTACAATCCTGGCTTGGGTTCCACGGAGGGCCACAGACAGACATCAATAACCTTGTCTCTCATTGCCTTTATCGGCCTCCGTGCCAGTCCCATTAGAATGCATCAGTATTTATGTACATCTGAAGAGCACTGCCAACAGCAGTCTTATGAAAGAGGAGCCCAGTTAGGGAGTGGGGCTGTGTTTTCTCCCCTCACTTGCCTTTCATTGACTCCAGGGGCAAACAGCTTCTCTTCCCCTAATTCTTTCTCATCAATGCCTGGAAGCCTTGGTTTCCATTGCTACCTAGAGGTTCGATGTTAATAAAAATAGGTAACACTTCTTGGAGATTCATAATAGCCAAGGCACTCTATTTTCCATATATTTATTATTTTGTGTGATTGTCACAAAATTCAGCCAGGTAAATGGTATTGCTATTTAACAGATGAGCAAATCGAGACTCATAGGGGTTGATAAGTAAGTTTAAGGTCAAACAGCCATAACCAAAGTTATGAGCAGCATAATAAAGTTGCCTGGTAATAACCAGGGTTTAACTTAGTTCTGGACCCAAGCTTTATGTACTTTTACTCAATTGCTTTACCTGAGGTCCTTACAACTTAATACATGTAATTGATCATGTGTTACTCTGCACAAAGTACTATTATGGGCTCTCAGGATACTGGTGCTACTAAGACAGATATAGTCTTTTTTCCAGTATCTGGATATTTTAAGATAAAACAAAATATATAAACAAGAAGCTATCATTTGGAGATAATTGAATGCAGATAGTTAAAATAGAGTGATGAGTGCTGAGTGGCTGGGTAGCTTCTTTTAGTTGGGGTGAGCAGGAAAGCCCCCAGAGGAGCTGACAATCACTGTGCATGGTGAACAGACCCTCCGGAGGCACAGTTTGCAGCCTCAGGGGAGAAGTGGCTGGGTGGGCTTGTGGAAGCGCAGGGACTGGCATGGCTGGTGCAGCAGTTGAGAAGGTCAGAGGTGGGAGATGGCAGCAGGAGATGGTGTTGGGGCTGGGTGCACTGGCGTAAGGCCTAGAGGAAACCATTTGGATTTAATTTTGATTGTGATAAGAAGTCACTGGACTTGATCTGGTATAATTAGCTAGAGGTCCCTCTGGTTTTGTGTGGAAAAGTATTAGAGTGGAACAGGAAGGAACCAGCAGAATCAGTCAGAGGCTGTAGTGTTGGTGACTGAGGCTAAGGTGGGAGACTCTGGCAGAATAAAAGAAGTGTGGATGCCTCCCGGTGTGTGTGTGCAAGCAGTAGGGTAAATTAGACTGACTGACAGATTGGGTATCAGATGTAAAGGGCAGCAAAGAATCTAAAGAGCACCCCAGGTTTCACTGACAGTTGAGCTACTTGGTGGATCACCATGCCGTTGTCAAAATAGGGAGTGTTGGGTAATGAATCTGTTGGGGGTTGGGGGAATCAGGAGTTGTGTTTGTGCCATTTAAGACTTCAGAAGTTAATTGCACATCCATATGGGGAGGAGCTGTATATCATCGTGGAGAACGTGCATCTACAGGAGAGAAAAGTGTCCGCTCCTACCCTGACCACACCTTGACATAGAGAAGAAGAAGAGAGGTCAGCTTCATAGAGCAGGCTGAGGGTCAGAGACTGCCAGGCTAGGGAGGAAGCTGGGAGAACCTGCTGCCAGGAAACTGAGAGATTTGGGGTCTCAGTATAACAGCAACGACAAAAGTAACAATGAAAGGAGAAGGAAGAAAGCGGTCACTACTTGCCAGACCCAGTTCTAAGAGATTCCTTTGACCTATTACCAAAGCACCTGAAGAGACATATTATTCTCCCCATTTTACAGGTGGGACACTGGAAGCACAGAGTCTACTTAGAAGCAAGATGGTCTTTCTCTGTCTTATGCTCATGGTATAAACAATGACCAATTCCTTCCGTGCCCCACAAATCAGTTTTTGAGAATGAAACAGCTACTGACTGAGTTCTCTGGAGGTCTCGTCCTTTTTCAGCCTTGAACTTGGTTTATTAATCTCTTTGTCTGTTTCAATGCTCAGATCAAGGGAAGTCTGCTCACTCTGCTGACAGATGAGCAGGCTGCTGCTATGGAGGATAATCAGGTTTTTAAAAATTTTTTTTTAATTTTATTCTCTTCTCCAACATAAACCTTTCTCTCCGGGCCTGTCCTCTGCCCCACTTGCTGCTAGACCCATTGAATGATATTCAGCCTGGACCTTGCTACCCTGAAACTGTTCCCAGCTCTTTCTCAAGATCTCATGGGAGTCTCGTGTCCCCTGAGGGGGCTTCCCTTCCACCTTCATGCCTACGATCCCTCAGAGATTATTTCAGATATAATTAACTTTCATACTTAATTAGGTTCAATTTTGCACTTGCTATTGACAAAGGAGTTGAGTTCCCATGACGTATTTCTCAGTCAAAAATGTTATTAGCAGAGGTGGAAATAGCAACAAAGGGAGAAAAATGTGTCCCTAGCTATAAAGAAAGGGCTAGGAGAGGGGAAAAATTCTATTAGATGTCAAAGAACCTTGGGGCACAGGCCTATGGGAGCAGGGATCATCAAGGACAGCCAGGGAGATGAGGCTGGGTAGGACACCAGCGGTCTGGATAAGGCCAGGCTCGCTGCCCACATAGTGCTTGGGACATGGCCCTGAGTGCTCCTCTGGAGAGCAGGAGCAGGAGTTCTCCAGGAAGCAAACCCACTACCATATCCTTTGGCCTGGCTCTTGTCCATTCTATCTGAAATGGACTAAATTTATCTGCACATGAAACCTGCCCTAGAAATGGTCGATATAATTCTCCAGCACTCTTAAGTTCCCTTCAGCCATCTTCCTGCTTAAGACCTGCTTAAGGTCAGAAATCGGCATTCCCAAAAAAGAAGGCCTTTAATTTTGCAGTAAACCAGAAGGCTCCTTTCCCAGTGCACAGTTGAGTGGACACAGTGGGAAAGGTCAGGTGCATCAGTGATAGGCAGGTGTAAGCAGCACAGGGGTGGCCAGAGGAGATACTGCCTGCAATGGGCTCATCAGTGAGGGGCAGAGTGGCAGAAAGGTTTCATTTAAAAGGCCACTGGGAGACCCGGGAAAAGTACCTGCATCACATAAGCCTATACGGTAGACTCTTCTTATTTCCTCCAATATCAGCAGACTTAAAGACAAATATGGGAAAGACTTTTATTACACATTGCTCTGTGTGTGGTCAAGCCCTGGATAGTCATCACCACCTTCAGGGGGACCCACATTAATCCTGCTTCATAGAACTCTGAAGAATGTCCACTCATCTATTCATTCCACAAATATTTATTGAACGACCACTGGGTCCTGACACCAATCTAAATACTTGCAATGTGCCACTGCACAAAACTGTTGCAGACCTGTACATTTGTAGAGTCATAGTTCAAGTGACAAGAGTAGGACAAGAAACTGTAGATACACTAAAGAGGAAGTATGTAGGATGTTAGAGAAAATAAGAGCAGTGTCTTTAAAGAGACTGTCCTCCCCAAAGTATGCACAGCACTGTCACACACAACCTCAGCTTGCTCTCTGCCTTCTCATGCACCCCATACTTCCCACCCCTCCCTCATCCCATTCACTCCCCCTTCCATGCAACTGCCTTCCTTGTACTGTGCATGTACATAACCTGTACTGTGCATGTACAGGGTACAAACAAGGTGCTCAGCCATGTGTGACACTGAGTTAACCATTCTATCTTGGGAACACATTCTGTCCCCAACAGGAATCCTCCTCTGAGATGATCTCTTTATGTACTTCACAGAACTTGGAGCCTCATTCCCACAGACCTTCCCAGTGTCACATGTGGGAAATGTGATTATCCAAGGAGACTTGAAATAACACCAGGAGAAGAGAAATCTCATTCCTATTATGATTGATTTCCTCCCTCCTCTTGGGTTTCCCAAAAGCCATTTCTTTTTTTTTTTAATTTTATTTTAAAGACAAAAGAATGGAGACATATGAACCAGAAAAGCCATAAACAATACAGAAAATACAAAGTTATACAGAATATAGTAGGGAATTAGAACTGAATGTTGTATTACATAGTTATTCATATTAGTTAACACAATAACATTAAAGGAAATACCAAATTATAGATAAGATAGTAGGGAATTTGCACTGGATGCTGTATAATATAAAGTTATCTTCATTTCTGCTAATACAAAAATGACTGAGGAAATACAGAATTATAGAGAACATAGAAGGAAATTAGCTCTGGATGCTGTCCTACATCAGGAATGGGACGAGTCCACAGGCTTTAAGACTCACCCCAGACTACTGATGCGAGCAACAAGAGTGTCTCCATACTGCTTGCATATATGAACGTTATATGAACCCATGGTGACCGGGTGGCCAGCGGAGAGAGAACCTCCCGGAGGAATGCCACTCAGACATGGCAATATAGCAACATGTGAAGGACAGAGAGGAGGGAGGTGGATATCCTGAACTCGGGAGGGATCTGAGATAGGAAGTGAAACCCTCGGGAAGTCTAAACAGAACCTCCTCTGGAGGAGGGGATCGCAGATCTGACATGGCGCAGTTGGAGGGAGACGAGATAGAGAGGGAGGAGGTTGCCGCTCCAAGCACACCCCTGGCCCACGCCCTCGTTTCGGCATTCGTAGCTTCAGCTTCGGAGACCCATTGCCCAGCTGCAAGGGATGGGGAACGGTAATGCTGGAGCCACATGGTCTGG
>PVLD010018647.1:0-38478 GCA_004027595.1 Dinomys branickii | reverse complement strand
TGAGGAAATACAGAATTATAGAGAAGATAGAAGGGAATTAGCTCTGGATGCTGTCCTACATAATGTTACCTTCATCTTTGTTACTCAGTTACACAGATGATGGCCCTTTTGATCATTCAGTTTTTCTCCTCCCTCATCTCCGTTGCCCTACCACTCAATCAGTCATCTTCCCTGTGATAATAACTGTACTCCTGGGTTTATCTATATCCTTGGGCTCTCACCTTGGGAAGAGATATAGCTGCCTCAGACTATACTATAACATACATGGGTGTATACAAACTGCCATGGTTGGAGGTGGGAAAGCACATATGCTCACAGCGGTCCGCCCGGCTCCACCCTGTGGTCATGCTATGGGTGGGGGCGGGTCCAGTCCCTGAGGTGCCCTGAGCGGGGCCCTCAGCGGAGCAGCCACTGGGCCCACAGTGGCGCAGCTGCGGGGCCCACTGCAGAGCAGCCGCAGGGCCCACAGCAGAGCAGCTGCAGGGCAGGCTTTGATATTAACCTACCAAGGGAATAGCTGGACTATTTCTTGGTTACATAATTATGAGTCAGTGAAGACTAATCCTTGAATAGTTTTGACTGCAATCTATGTGCTAAATATATTTAGCAAATGAGAGTCAACAAAATATTTATTGGCTACTTATTTAAGGCAAAGTCTCTCTCTCTCTGTCTCTTTTTTTTTTCTTTTCTCTGAGACAGGGTCTTGCTGTGTAGTTCAGCTGGCCTGGAACTCACGATGTTGCTCAAGCTGACCTCTAACTTGTGGCAATCCTTGTCCCTCAGCTTCCCAAGTGCTAGAATAGCAAGATCTCTTAAGGAACACAAAGATGTGAAACATGAAAATCCCTGCCTCAAGGAACCCTAGCAGGTGAGAAAAAAAAATGTATACCTTTCATGGGAAACTGTATGTGATATGTAGGTTGCAAAGCACGCTGAGACAGTATTAAAGATCTTATTTTTTAACTAAAAAGTTTTTGTACTTAAATTCATAGATTCTTTATTCAAGATATTAATAATTTTCAAACACTGGAAAAAAACTCATATACCTATTAGTTGATGCATGGATAAACTCATAGTGATATATCCATACAATGGAATATTACTCAAGAACAAAGGAGGAAGAACAAACATAAAAATGCAATAACACAGATGTCCCCAAGTGCTTTATGTTAAGTGAGAGAAACTAGATGCGAAAGATTCTATTAACATTCTAGAAATTCTAGAAATTCCAGGTTAGACTGATAAAAAGTAGATTAGGGTTGACAAATATCAGGAGGCAAGAGAAGCACAATTTTCTGTTTTTGAGAGAGAGTCTTGCTATGTAGTCCAGGCTAGCCTCAGCCTCAGCCTTTCTAGTAGCTGGGATCACAGACATGTGTCACAGATATATGTCCAGCCATGTATAATCCCTATTTTTTAAAATGATGCAAAGACTTATGTGATATATTGAAAAGAATGTATTTAAAGTCAGTATTCTAGCTCATTTATAACTCAGAAAATGTAAATTGGTACATACTTTTGGAGATTAATGTAGGTTTACCTGTTAAAATGTTAAATAAGCACACTTTTACCTAACAATTCCACTTCCAGGAATTTTTTCTAGGAAGGAACCAATATGTACAAGAATGTTAATAAACTGGGCAAGATGGTACACACCTATAACTCTAGCACTTGGGAAGCTGAGGCAGGAGGATCATGAGTTTGAAGCCAGCCTCAGGTCTATAGCAAGTTCAAGGCTGACTTGGACTATATGGTTATATGCTATCTCAAAACAAAGAAAAACAAAAAAGAATGTTAATAAAAATATTATAAATGGAATAATATGTACCAGATTAAAAATAGAAAAATAATGTAACAGTGAAGTAATATACATTTAGTAACAGAAGGTTATTCAGAGTACATTTTTTAAAAACAAAGTTAAAAAAAAATTTTAAAAGGGCCCAAGGATATAGCTCAGTGGCATAAGCACCTGCCTGGCAAGTGTAAGGTCCTGAGTTTGATTCCTGGTGCCAAAAAAAAAAAAAAAAACAGAATGCATTTTTAAGAAAAGTACAGGGGGTAGTGGAGAGATGTTGGTTAAAGGGTACAAAGTTATGATAAATTAGTCCTGGAGATCTATTTATTGATGGTGACTATAGTTAATAATAATAAGCTGGGTGTGGTGGTGCACACCTGTAATCCTAACACTCAGGAGGCTGAGGCGGGAGGATCATTGTGATTTCGAGACTAACCTGAGTTACACAGTGACCTTAAGACCAGCCTGCACTGCACAGCAAGACCCTGCCTCAAAAAGACAAATAGTAATAATAATAATAATAATAATAATAATAATGTACTGTGTAATTGAAAATTACTAATACAGTAAATTTTAATGTTAAATCTAAATCTTAATACAGTAAATCTTATGTTTTCACTACAATAAGAAAATGATAAGTATGTGAGATGATGGATATTTAGTAATTTTATAATATATCCATGTATCAAAATCTCACATTGTTATCAGTAAATACAATTTTTGTCAATTGTACCATAACTGGAGGGAAAAAGAAAGGAAGAAATATTTGGTTGGCCAACATGATCTAATTAACTTGTAAAGAACAGGACATATATATTGCAGGTGGGCAACTTGTAACACACATCTGAACTGTATCAGTGTGGTTGTGGGTGTGGAAGGCCCACCTGAGGATTGTTGCCAACAGCATAAAAGGAGAACTGGAGGGGAAGATGGTGTGTTATTGATTCCTGGAGAAGCTTCATGTGCTGGTTTTCCTGATATGCACAGGAGCTCAGGCCCTCGCTGTCACTGAGGATGGCTGTGGTGCCTTTTGGGGGAGCTCTGGTCCTTACTTTGAGCATCGCTTCCTGGCTCTAGAGCAGATCCTTCATTCTGCTGGCACAGACTTTCCACCTCCAACCACTGGCCTTTGGGCCTTCCCAGCGCAGATCCTTGATACAGACTTGCATGAGACACTGTTGTGGGCTCTAGGCCTCCAGCTGGACTCCTGCAGGACATTGCCATGGCCCTCAGCTGGATTCACTGGGCCTCTAGTTTTTAGACAGATCTTCTGTACTCTTCCATATTTGACTCTTTGGGTGAGTATTGTAAAAATAATCCTAAAAATTATCTGTCCTGTATTCAGATCTATTCCCTTGCAAACCCTGACTGCAATAAAATTGGTACCAGGAGTAGAGTCATTATTGTGACACAACCTGGTCATGTGGCTTAAAAGCCTCGGGGAATAATTTGGGAAAGTTTTGAGACTGGTTGAAGAGGCAGCCATATGCTATAAACTATACGGGAGACTCTGGTCAAAGCCTGGAAAATCGGAGTTCGCCGGCAATGCAGCTGGTTAGTATGAGGCTCAGGAAGCTTCTATTGCTAGGCAGGCGCTTATTCCACTGAGCTATATCCCCAGCTCCGGGAAGCTTCTATTGAGGACTGAAGTGGCTGCTGGATCCCAGGTGGTGTATATTTCGCTTTGGCAGGAAGTTGGTCTGCGTTTTGCTTATATTTAGAGATATTTCCTGGATGGCAGAAAAATTTCAATGCAGTCTACTGTCGGGATAGTGGCACGGTTAGTGTGGAGGGCTTTTGGCCAGATCTGTGCTGGAGATTAAGAGGACAGAGCCAGCAGGGCGATTTGAAGCATTTGACCAGAGGGAAGGTTCTGTAGAGCTGCGGACTGCAAGGATGAAACAGAGGAGAATATGGTCGTTAAGGAGGAAAAGGACAATTTAAAACAAAATGACTTGTGGCCTTTCACCAGAAGGGAAGCATGTATTTGAAATGCGGGAGATCCCTTGAGAGTTTAAGTGTTGCCACCCTGTTGTTAAAAGTTACTGGAAAGCAAGGATTGTGATTGTAATAGCTCCCTTAATATGATTTTAAGGTAGTTTTCAGATACATGTTTGTAATCAGGTTTTTTAGTCAAAGAATAGCGGGTTTTAACCTTGAGTTCTGAGCACCCTTTGAGTATTTGCTTTTGGTGTGGAAATGAGTGCTATAAGAATTGTACATATGTAATTGTTATATTAATGTAAATCTGAATAGATCAAGACATGTTAACTTTTCACAAATCTGCCACTTAAAACTATGGTTTAAGGAAATATGTCTAGTTATCAAATGGACCAGGGGTGGATTGTGGTGGATTCACTAATGGTCAACTTGTAACACCCAGCTGAACTTAATCAGCGCGGTGCTGGGTGTGGAAGGCCCCCCTGAGGATTGCTGCCAACAGCATACAAAGAGAACTGGAGGGGAAGATGGTGCGCTGCTGATTCTCCTGGAGAAGCTTGCTGCGCTGGTGTTCCTGATATGAACTCGGCTGTTTTCATCGTCAGAGGAGCTCAGGCCCTCGTGCTCGCTGAGGATGGCTGCGGTTCTTTTGGGGGGGGACTCTGGTCCTTACCTTCAGCGTTACTTCCTGGCTGCAGTGCAGATCCTTCGTTCCGCTGGCACAGGCTTTCTCTCTCCCACCACTGGCCTTTGGGCCTTCCCAGTGCAAATCCTTGATACAGACTGGTATGAGACATCGTCATGGGCTCTAGGCCTCCAGCTGGACTCGTGCAGGACATTGCCAAGGGACGCCTCACCTGGATTCTTTGCACCTCTAGTGTGTGGACAGATCTCCTGCATTCTTTTGCATTTGGCTCTTTGGGTGAGTACTATAAAATAACCCTATAAATTATGTGTGCTGTATTATATCTATTCCCTCGCAAACTCTGACTGTAACATATATTCTAGTATATATAAATTAGTTATGTATTAATATTGTTCAAATACACATACTAAACTGACTAAGTTGGGATAAAGGGAAGGAGATACAGATTGAAAGGGGGTACCTGGGATTTTTACTTTACTCACTTCTACATTTAAAAAAATTTAAGCTATATATGCATATTCTTTTTAAGAAAGAAAGTGTAAGAACATAATGGTTCCTGGGACTAACTTCTGAGTGGGGCTGTTTCTACGGCACTATTCCCATAAACACCTCGCCATATTTCCCATGAGCCACAAGAGGTTCCTTTGGCGAGTTCTTGGATCCAGGGTACTGCACGAGCTATTTGGTTGTGGCTGAAACTACCGGCTAATATGTATGGCTCATGGTACTTGGCTGTCCATCGGTTCATCTAGTAAAACAAATTGTTTCTACTGTTACATTAACCTTAGTTTTTCTAGATTATCATGGTCTCAATGATTTGTTTTTTAGAAGTACGAAGAATGATAGATATGAAAGCTAATATTTTTATCTAAGACTAATACAGAAATGATGAGGCAGGGTCCTCAGTATTAACAATTTCTCTGAACCCTTCATTATGTAAATGTAAGTGGTCTGTAATGGAAATAATTTACACACATTTCTTGTACTGTTCGTATTGCCAGAAGGAGTGTTACGCAGCACAAGGGCGTGAAAACAACCCCAAGAAAAGTGAAAAGCTCATCTCCAGTCTTCATGTTAACCTTCAGTGTGAAGAGGCAAGGTTCTCACTCATGCAGGGAGCACTTTGGAGACTCCCCGTTTCAGTGACTGTGGCCCTCAGTGGAATGGGCAGGCATGCACAACTGAGGAATCACTGAAAAACAGATTTCAAGGTTTCCGTGACCTTGCTTATATGAAAAACTATAGTTTGTATTCTAAAAGATAATTTTTCCTCCTTTAATTAACCCTTGGAGGGAATAAGGATTGCTAAGGCAATAGGTGAGAAGTTAGTAACTCCCATTTTTAAGTTTAATGATTTCTTAACATTAACAATTTATGCTATATGTACATCTAATAAGCCTGCTAATGAAACGTTAGAAAAATAATTAGTTTTAGCTAACGAGAATGCTCCACAAGTGCAAAACTGATCATTCTCCTGGTTTTTGCAAAAGAGAAACTAAACAAACTGTAAAATGCTGTGACCAACAGCTTTTGTCAAGATCAGTTACGCCTCCGTCCCTGCACTTAACACCTAAACAGGTTTCTTTTCCACTGTACTCACTGTGAATTCTTTTAGGGGCGACTTCCTAGGCCTCAAAAGTCAGCAGTAACTGGGAAACACCAAACGTTCAAGTTTAAACTGTTTTTCTTCCCCAGATGGACCACTTCTGCTTCTGCCACACTTCCCAGAATTCTATAGACACACTCTGGGAAATGTAATTTACTCTCTATGGTCATTGAAAGCATTTTCTGCCACACTTCCCAGAAACCTCTTAGAGAAGCACTCTGGGAATAGTAGTTCAGTCCCCAGACAAGCTACTGTGTCTTTCAACTGCAAATTTTACCATGACTATCAAATTCATGAGCATCTAAGATCTTAATATTAAGAAAACTACTACCTTTTAAAAAAGTAGCATCAGATCCATTTTTAATAACAAAATGTTGAAGTCATTAAAGCCACCCTCATCCACAGAACTCATATGTTATCAGGGTATATAAAGGGAGCTGTGCGCAATTTAGAACAAACTCTAACATTTCATGAAATTGACCAATTTAAAAAGGCAGGAGGGCTTCGCATGTTTGAGATTTTGGTAGCATTTATCCCTTGATCAATCAAGGGAAATGCATTCCATCTAACCGAAATCAGTCCCCCAGCAAAGCTACCTCGGTGTTGCCCTGTTCTTTTCTTACTGCTGAAATTGCTGGCCAACTTCTGACTACTGAAGCTGGGGGACTCATTCCACATATATTTAATGAGTCTGAGACTCTTAAAGGCACATGATACCAGAACATTTCTGTCCCTGTGTGACATATTCTACAGGAGAAGATGTACAAATAAACAAGTAAATATATAATTTGCCAAGTGGCTATAAGTTCTAGGGAGAAAAATGAAACAAGAGATTGATTTTTGCCATTTTGTACAGGATGGTCAGCCTCACTGTTATGTTTTTGTCATTTTGAGACAGGGTCTCACTATGTAGTTCAGGCAGGCCTCAAGCTCACTTTGTAGTGAGCTGGCCTCAAGCTTGCAATGATCCTCCTGCCTCAGTCTCCCGAGGGCTGGGATTACAGGTGTGCGCCACCAAGCCTGGCTAGCCTTAGTGTTACGATATTTGAATAGACTCTGAAGGAGGAACAGTGGAAGTAAAACTTTCATTGCGAAAGGGATTTGTAGACAGAAAAACATGAGTACTGTACATGGAAAAGCATCAGGGTGGGAATATGCCTGGCAGGTTTGAGGAAGTGCTAGGATGGAGCATTGTATGAGAGATGAGGTCAAAATGTGGCCAGGCATTAGATCACAGGAGGTCTTACAATTCTTAAATTCTTGCAAAGCTGTTGTGATGCCTTTGGTTTTTACTTGGAGAAGGATGATACCTTTAAAGGGTTTATGCAGGAGAATGAGATGATCTGATATGATACACTTTTTTCACAGTACTGAGAGCTTTCACACTGAAGTGTATTCCCAGCCCTTTTTATATTTTTTATTTTGAGACAGGGTCTTGCTAAATCAACAAATTACCCAGGCTGAGCTTGAATTTATAATCCTGCATCACCCTCCCAGAATGTGGGGATTAAAAGTGTGCACCACTATACCCAGCTTGATTTATATTTTAAAAGAATCATCATGTGCAGAGATTGGACTGTAGGGGACAAGGGTTATTAAATCTTGAATGTCATTATTACTATGTACCTAGATTACATAGGAAGGAAGTGCACACATGGTGAGTTGGCTAGCTATTTCTTTTTTAAATTTTTCCATTGGATATAAGCTGAAGCTTTTTACCAGTTAGGTTCATTATTCTTAAGGAAGCCACAGAAAATTTGAGGGAAACAAGATATAAAGTCAATGAATTCCAAGGAGATATGGAAGCATACTTAGCAAAAAATTGTGCTCTCATAATTTAAAAAATATATAGCTATTAATAGTTAAGTGCTATAATAAATAGTAGCCACTTTTCTGTCACTGTGACACAATACCTGAGAAAATCAATTTAAAGATATCTGTTGGCTTGTGGTTTTAGAGGGTTTAGTCCATGGTCTCTCATTTCTGGGCCTGTGGTGAGGCAGAACAGGAGTGTGGTAAAGCAAAGCGTTTACTTCACAGTGTCTGCTTATCCAGGACAAAAGTATATCCTTTAAAGGCATGTGCCCAAGGACCTACTTTCTTCAATGAGGCCACACTTCCTAAGTTTCCTGTACTTCCCAATAGCCCATTAAAGTATGACTCCATCCATTGATTAATCTATTGATGATGTTAGAACACTCATGATCCAATTACCTTTCAAAGGCTCCACCACTGAACACTGCTACATTGAAGGCCAAGACTTCAACAGAGGAGATTTTGGGAGATATTTCAAATTCCAATCAGAAGAATAGCTAAGACTGAGCATTTACTTGGTTATTTCTAAGTGTTTCATACATTTATTGTTAATCTTTATATCCTGTGAAATGCATGTTAATATTTGTACTGTGGGGATGAGAAAATAGAGGCTTAGCAAAGTTAATTTGCCCATATTTACATAGCTAGTCAAGATACCTAAGGATGTTTGACTTTAGATAGAAACTGTATTTTTGATTGCTATAATGTATAATAGACCTGGGTTGTATTTCTGATGGGATATGGGACAGGAAAACCGAATATAAACATTAAAGAATATTTGATTAATAGAAAGGATCCTTTGTGCATAGATTGGAAGACTTAAATTTTGTTAAGATGGTCATATTTCTCAAATTGATGTTCAGATTCTTTTTTTTTTTTTTTTTTGCAGTACTGGGGATCGAACTCAAGACCCTGCGCTTGCTAGGCAGGTGCTTATTCCACTGAGCTATATCCCCAGCGCCTGATGTTCAGATTCAACACAATCCCTAACAAAACCCCAGCCTGCTTTTATCATAGAAGGAATGTAAGAAAAAAATAGGACTTTATCCAAATTAAAAAACTTTTGTACTAAAACAAAAGCTGGGTATGGTGGTGCATGCCTGGAATCCCAGCACTTGGGAGCCTGAGACAGGAGGATCACTGTGAGTTTGAGGCCAGCTTGGGCTACATAGTGAGTTCAAGGCCAACTTGGGCTACATAGTGAGTTCAAGGCCAGCCTGGCCTACATAGTGAGGCCCTGTCTCAAAAAAGCCAAAAACCCCCAAAAAACAACAACAGAAAAAAACAATACAAGAGTGTGAAAAGACATTAGGCACTTATAATGCCACTTATAATACCAGCTTCTTGGGAGGCTGAGGGAGAAGGATCACAAGTTTGAGGCCAGCCTGGATAATTTAATGAGCTCCTGTCTGTAAATAAAAACAAAACAAAACAAAAAAGGACTAGGACATAGATGTTTATAACAAGCAACTCTATACAGACAAAGTAGATTAATGGTTGCTTCAGAATGGGGCAGTTTATTTGAAATAGACCTAGAGATTGATTAAATTTGTATTAAATGTTGAGAATATGCAAACCTCAGACAAACAGTAGGTTAGTGGTTGTCTGTAGAGGTGGTGGGGTGTGTTTGGAGATGAGGAGTGGCTGCTAATGGGAACAGGGTTTTGATTTTCTGGGTTTTTTTCCTTTTTGCTTCTGAGTGGAGAGATTTTTCTGAAATTGATTGTGGTGGCAATTGGGCAATGCTGTGAATCTAGTAAATATCATCCATTGCGTATTTTAAATGGGTATATTACTTGTTATTTCAGTTATATCTCAATAAAGCTATTAAAAATAGTCAACCAAATCACTAAACAATTATAGTGCATGATTAGCAAATACAACTGAGATGATATAAATAATTCTAATCCTGATAATTTTTAGGTCATGAAATAAAAATTATCTCTTTTCAGATATGCTTAACTTCAAAGCATTACCATTCAGCTGTGTAATGATAGGGAATAGACTTTTTTTAACGGTGTTGGGGATGGACCACTGGGCATGCTAAACAGATGGTCTATCACTGGGCTACATCCCTAGCCTGTGCCCACTTTTAAGGGCACAAATCAAGCTTCAAGTCATTGACTTGCAGCCTGGCCTTTGGTGGTGGAAGACAGGTAATGGTGCATATATTTAAAGATATGTGTTTATTTACTCACTGAATTGATTTTTACTGAAACCGATCGTGTGCAGGGCATGGTACTGGAATTGGATATAAAATGGCGAATAATCGTCTCTCCCATCAAGGACCTAGTTATGCAAGTATATATATATATGCAGTGTGTGTGTGTGTGTGTGTGAGAGAGAGAGAGAGAGAGAGAGAGAGAGAGAGAGAGAGAGAGAGAGAGAGAGAGAGAAGGGGAGGGAGAAGGAGCATGCAAGGGTGTGAAACAAAAACTCATTCACTCAGCCGTTGACCAGTGCGGGAATGGATGTCGAGAAGGAGAGTACACATTAACAAACTTGGAAAGAAGTGAGAAGTAGCGTTGGAAAGCAGGTTCATAGTTGGACATTGTTTTACTTTATGTGGGTCAAGAAAGAGACCTTAGCAAACAGGGGTAGGAAGAGGCTTCCATAAGGATTCCTCAACCAGTAAAAAGCCCTGTCCATGTGCAAAGCCAGCAATATCATAAACACTGGTGGGTCCTTATGCTTTTCAAAAGTAAAGCACAGTAGTTTTTCCTCTTCCATACAATCTTCCCAAGACTGCAGTAATGCTTAACACACGGTAAGGAACAGATCTAAGATTACAGGTCATACTGGAAGTCAAGATGAAATAGAACAGTTAGAACATAGCAAGGTCAAAACTGATTTGAATACATTGAACTTGTTAGTACCACAGTACATACTGTTATGGCTATTTAATTGATGAAGAAATTTCAGCACAGAAGTTAAAGCAATTCACTCAGGGACATCCTACTACATTTTTAATGATGAACTGTCAAGTGAATTTGCTGTTTCTTTTAAACCAGGCACTTCTTACTACTAAATACTGAACGAACTCCAGATCCTTAACTCTGAGTCTTACTTGACCAAACAAAGTTAAGATTTCTGGCATTCTTGCTGGGTGTGTTTGAGCTCTTGACAAGCTCATTTGGGTGGAAGACTGCACAGACTGGCCAAGCTCTACAAATCTTTCAGATAGCCAAGTCAGATTCCATTTGTTTAGAAACAGAAGCATTCTTGTCAAATGTAATTTATAGTTTTTAGAGAAAAATTACTTTCAATTTATAAATTTATTTATGCTTGTTAGAAATAGTTGTTGGATATTCTGCAAAATACAGAGCTTGAAAATATTTACTTAGGTGGTTTTAGATAGGGTCTTGTTTTGTACTTCAGGCTGGTCTTGAACTCATGGCAATCCACCTACCCTAGTGCTTAGATTAAAGGTATGTGCCGCCACATCCAGTGAAAATATTTAATATTCACAGTTGAAACCATTTATGTTCAAAGGGTAATCTGAGAAAAGATATAGTACCAGGAAATGTAAGAGGAACAAACGGGATCTGCTACAATTGTCATGCTGTTCTTAAATTTTCACACACCAACATTAATAAATGACTATGCTGTACCGGGAATCAAACTCAGGACCTTGTGCTTGCCAGGCACGCATTGTGCCACTGAGCTATATCTGTGGCCCCTCACCAGTATATTTCTAAAGCCAGGAAAGATTCTCAGTTTTTTTGTTTGATGCCTTTTTGGTTTTGTTTCTGTTTTTTGGTGGTACTAGGGAATGAACCCAGGGCTATTGCACTGAACTACGTCCCAGCCCTTTAAAAAATTAAAGAGAAAAATAAGACTAGTTCTGGCTAAATTGCTGAGTTGCTCATGCTGGGCTCAAACTTTCAGTCCTCCTGTATCAGCCTCCCAGAGTGTCCTGCTGTGTTCTTAGTTTAAATAACCCATGTAATCATGTTGGGCCCATCTGGATAATCTAGGCTAATCTTCCTACCCGTAGGTGCTTGATTACATCTGGTGAACTTTTCTGCTATGTAAGGTAACATATGCATGGGTTCTAGAGACTAGGGTGTGAAACAGTCATTGTACTGTAGCTGCGAGGATCCCATCCCTCCTAAGGCCACACGAGGTGAGTGGATCTGGCTCTTCCAGTGCAGCCATTTATCACAATGTCACAGCAGCAGGATGTTAATAACTAGAATATTTTCCAGTTTCAGCTACAGTCTAGATTCCCTCATCTCTTAACCTTCATATGCAAAGAGAAAGATTCTATTAGTGTTGTTCCCAGAGCGTGTTCCTATGTTCAGTGACAGGTTATTCGCAAGAAAACCTATTTTGTTATATTTTCTTTGTTAAAGGTAAATACTGCGTGCATAGCCATATTGATAGCAGCACAATCCATAATAGCTAAATCTTGGAAGCAACCTATATGGCCATCAACAGATACATGGATAAAGAAAGTGTGGTATTTATATACAATGGAGTACTACTTAGCCATAAAGAAGGATAAATTTGAGTCATTATTTGTAGGAAAATAGATGCCCCTTGAGACAATAATGTTGAGTGAAATAAATCAGACACAAGAAGCTTAAACATCATGTGGTTGAGAAATCCAAAGTATAAATAAAGTATAGAGCTAAATAAAAGACAGATAATGGGAAACAAGGAAACATGTTTTGCAAAACCAAGAGATGGAGGGAGGAAAAGAGGAAGTAAAAAATTAAGATGTGCTATGTTCATGTGCCAGCTCCCCATGATGAATCTAATCATTATGTACCGCAAACATGTACTCATTTTTTAAAACAGGGTAAATAATATGTTACTCCTTGCTTAAAATACCTCAGTGCCTTTCTATTATACTTATTATAGTACTAAAAACAATGCCCTACATAGTCTAGACTGCAAACCTTTCCAATCTTCTCTCTTGAAAATTTCTTCCTGCCTCACTGTACTACAGCCATACTGAATTTCTTTTGGCTTCTCAAATGCTCCAGAGTTTTCTTGCTACATATCATGTATACTATTTCCTATCTTTATTTTTTGTTTGTCTTTTTTTGAGACAGGGTCTTGCTATGCAGTTCAGGCTGGCCTTGAGCTCACTTTGTAGCCCGGGCTGCTCTTGAACTCGCAATGATCCTCCTGCCTCAGCCTCCCAAGTGCTGGGATTACAGGCATGTGCCACCACGCCTGGCTTACTATTTTCTATCTTTAAACAATTCTTATTCACACACTTAATCAAATCAGGGCGTTTAACCATCACTTCTTTAGTGACACTGTGTTATCAATCCAGATGATGTCTTTTTCCTCCCCTTAGCAATCTGATATTTTCCTTGTTATTTTCACTTACCAAATGTGTGTCCAGCCAGGCATGGTGGCACCCTCCTATAACCCCAGCACTCAGGAGGCTGAGGCAGGAGGATGGCTGTGAGTTTGCGGCCAGCATGGGCTACATACTGAGTTCGAAGCCAGTCTAAACTACAGAGTGAAACTGTGTCTCAAAAACTCCAAAACAAAAAACACCCAAAATATGTGTCCAAAACTACAATAAATGTTTAAATTTTTAAAATTTACTACAGAGACTTCGCTGTTAATCTTCCTCAAGATGTTCCTCCAACCCCTGAAACACACTTATCCCTTTGCTCTTGCCACTCTCCGAAGCAGTTCTGGAGTCCTCTTTCGCGAGCGTCTTTGGTTGTGCAGCCAGAAGTGCAGTGCCAGAACCAGCCAGTGTGGCTGGCTGGTGAGAACACATGGCTGTGCTTTCACAAGCCTGCCTTCCTGCCGAGTGGCGCTCAGCGGCAGCAGCAGTGGTCGCTGCGTTTGTGATCACAACTCACAAAGACACAGAAGAAGACTTCCAGCACTGCTTCAGAAAATGGCAAGAATAACGGGATAAGTATGTTTGAAGTGAGGATGAGTATAAGGAAGAAGGAATTAGAGGAGAATTAGTGACAATTTCTTTTACTGTGAGAAATTTTAACTTAAGAGATCACTGCATATTTGATCATATCGTGTGTGTGTGTGTGTGTGTGTGTGTGTCTTTGCTAATTTTGTATGTTGTCAGTTTCCTTAGGAGGATTCTAATTTCTATGATGGTTTGAGTCATACATCCAGTACTTTGCATAGTCTAGTTCATCCAGGCAGACAAATATATATAGGATGAATTAATTCCTATTACCACAAGTGCAAGTTTTAACTATCCAGTAGGATTATAAACTTGTTTTTTGAGACAAAGTCTTGCTATGTAGTTCAGGCTGGTCTTGAACTCACTATATAGCCCAGGTTAGCCTTGAACTTGAGGGCCTCCTTTTGCTTTAGCTTCTGTGCTGGGATTCCAGGTGTGTACCATCACACGTGACTGTAACCTTAAAAGTGGAGATCGTCTAATTAAACTTTTATCTTCTAAGTTCAGTAGGCAGTCTCAGGATCAGTAGGTACTGTAAACTTTCCACAAATATTCAATGAATATTAGATTTCTTTTGTCTTTTTGAGACAGGATCTCACTATGCACTGCAGGCTGGCCTTGAGCTTACTTTGAAGCTCAGGCTGGTCTCAAACTCACAAGGATCCTCCTGCCTCAGCCTCCTGAGTGCTGGGATTACAGGCGTGCACCACCACGCCCAGCTACGAATATTAGATTAAGTAGACTCCACTTTCTCTTGCAATTTATATAGTGTATTTGAAAAATATTCTTAGGCCAGGGTCATAGCTCAGCAGCATAAGCAATTGCCTGGCAAGCCTGAGGTCATGAGTTCAATTCCCCATACCAAAAAAAAAAAAAAAAAAGGCAATGTAGGTTGAAAAATATTTTCACTATTTTTGTCCCCAACCAAAAGAGCTATTCATTATATTCATTATTATCCATTTCATCAAATTTAACTTTTATTCTCTTAACTCTAAAGTACATAATATTCCTTAATCCTCACGACACAATTTAATACTTTACCATCTCAAAATGATTTCTAATTATTTCATATATGTGCATGCAGGTTGTTTAAAACCAGCTTCAGTAACAAGGTGTATGCTTTGTATTTTTGTCTTCTGTTGGTTGCAGAGGTGCTCAGTGTTAAAAGACAAATGTGTCATTCAGAATGTGAAAGAAGAAACTGACTTGTCTCTGTGTAACAGTGTCTGCTTCTCTGGCAGCATACCGGTTGTATTCACAGCATTCTGCGGAAGGGGCATGGGCCACCTAGCAGCGGCACTGTGGCTGGGTATTGCGGCAGATGCCAGTAACTCAGCACTTGGGAGGCAGGTAGACATCATCCTCATAAGCACGATTATTCTGGCGAACAGACCACTGATGACTGGCTAACTTCCACTCAGCCAATCTAGCTGAGTTCACTAGAGTGGAAGTGTTTCTGTGTGTTTGGCTGACTTCTAAAAAGCGGCTAGTTGCTGCCGATTGGCTGTGTTTTTTGTTTTCTTTTAGAGCTGTTTCCAAACTTGACTTGCCGTTAAGCTGTTGAGTTTTAAATCACTTCTGCTTCTACTTTAGAGAATTATCTTTCCCTAAGAACACATATAACTTTAAACATTTATCTAAGAAATATTGATGAGCACATCAGATGCAAGAGGAAGAGATTTAGTGGAAATTGACAGCAGGCTGCTCTGCTGTCTGACCATTCAGAGGGGACCGTGTTATTTTTTTTCCTTGTCCTCCAGGCACCATTTCGATTCTAACTAAACGGATGATCAGGTTAAATGTTTACATGAAGTGTCTTTTGGGGTCAACCAAATATCACGTTAAAAAAATCCCAAACACCACTGCAGCTGTTGGATGTTTTGTCATGCAAAGGTTCATGTGCTTGAAATTTGGAACCTGTTGCTACAGTGCTGAGAGGTGACTAGGCCTTCAACAGGTGGGGCCTGGCAGGTGATTAGGTTACTGGGGGGCTCCACTCCTGGAAGGGATACATTTCTTTTCCTTATAATGCACTTAGTCTAAGGTATTTTATTATAGCAACACTAAATGGACTAACACAATCACATAAAAATTCAGAGAAGAGACACAATAATGTTAGTGATTTTTTTTTTTTGCGGTACTGGGGATCGAACTCAGGACCCTGCGCTTGCCAGGCAGGCGCTTATTCCACTGAGCTATATCCCCAGCCCCAATGTTAGTGATTAACTGCCTTACACATTTCTGTATTCCTTTTCTTCCCTTATATTTGTTTGCATCTCATATTGTCTCTCTATATGCTAACCATTTGGTAACAGTTTTCTATGGAAAAGATTAAAAATTAGCTTTTTCCATTAGTGTTCATTATAACTTGTAGAGTTCAGGGAGCCAGGTGTGGGAGTACATGCCTGTAATCTCAGCACTCAGGAGGGTGAGGCAACCGGGTGAGGCAGGAGGGTTGCCGTGAATTCAAGGCCAGCCTGGGCTACATCACAAGACCCTGTCTCAAAAAAAAAAAAAAGAGAAAAAGATTGCAGTAAAAATATCTTTTAAGATTTTTACAAAAACATTCAACCATGTGACCTTCCAGGGACTTGGAAGGGACAGTGCAAATGCAGAGCCCTGGAGCCGAAGCTGCGGCCTCCTAGTGCATCTGCCTCCGGGTCTGAAGCTCTAAGTTGGTTCTTGACCACTTTGAACTCCTAAAAAAAATGCTGAGGACTACAAGAAGCTTTTATGTGGATCCTATGTATTAACATTTCCTGTATTCAGAGTTAAAACAAACATGTAAATAGTGTTTATTCACTGTAAAATAATTATGTTTCATGTTAACATTAATAATATACTTTTTTTGAGACAGTGTTTTGCCATGTAGTTCAGGTTAGACTTGGACTCACTGTGTAGCCCAGGAAATAGCAGGGATCCTCCTGCCTCAGCTCCCTCAAGAGCTCGGATTACAGGCATGAACCACCTCGCCCAGTCATAAATAACATTTTAAAATGAAAATGTATTTTCCAAAGAAAGAAGAATTTAGTTAGAACAGTGGTATTATTTACATTTCTGCAAATCTCTTTAATGTCTGACCTAGAAGATTCTCACACATGCTCTGCTCCTATGTGCTCAGAAGTGAATCTGCTGTAATAGCACAGATCTGGAAAACCCCACTGTATTTCCATTACAGTGAAAGGAGGCAAATAGTCTTAACATGAAGTAATTTTAACCTTGCTGGCCCGCTGGCCACACTTTGAGAACCACTGATACAGACATCACTGTATCTACTTTCTGGTTGCCTAAAGCTGAGTACCATTTCTCTGCTTCTGTATCTGTATAATCAACTCCACCTCCCAGATAAGCATTGACTGTTAATCATTGCTATATTTTCTGGCACACAATGAAAACTTTAGAAACAACAATTAATGAATAACAAGGTGTAGGGAGGTTATTCTTTTCTAGCACTGAGAAGAGAAAAATCATCACCTTCATTGCCTTTTCTTTTTGTTTTTGTCTTTTTGAGGCAGTTTCGCTATGCAGTTCAGGCTGGCCTTGGTGAAAAGCAATGTATCCCTTCCAAGGGTGGAGTCCCGAAGAATCGAATCACCCACCAGGCCCCACCTGTTGAAGGCCTCACCACCTCTCAGAGCAGGGACTGCTCACTCTGTAGTCCAGGCTGGGCTTAACTCACTGGGATCCTCCTGCCTCACCCTCCCGAGTGCTGGGATTACAGGTGTGCTCCACCACGCCCCACTTTCATCGCCTCCTGAGAGTAAAACTTTCTTCTTGTAGAAATACGACTGAGAGCAAACACAGTATTTGATGCCGTATATAGAGTACTTAATTTTTGTGTGCTTTTGTGGTTCTGGGAATTGCACTGCACCACTGAGCCCCTGGAGTATTTATTATTAGAACAACAACAGATTCTCATATTTACCAAGTCCTTAATATACACTAAAAGCTTTCATCTATTATCTCATTTAAGTCCAACAATAATCCTAGGAGACACATAATACTGTTCTTTCTATCTTGCAGACGAAGAAAGCCCAAAATACAGTCAGGGTTTTTTTTTTTTTTTGTACGGGAGGTAGAACTCAGAACCCTGTGTTTGTCAGGCAGGCACTTGTGCCACTGAACTACATCCCGGGCCCTACAGTCACGATTTAAATCCAGATAAACTGACTCTGGAACTCTGTCTGCTATCTGCTAAAAAGTATAAAGGTGGGAGACAGAGCGAGATTCCTGCAAAATATGTGGAAATGTGATGGGGAGGTTAGCAAAGTAAAAGCCCTTAGGGCCAAAACAGCTGACGTAACAAGACTAGATGCACTGTATTATTTTCCACTTTAGGTTCATTTCTACTCTATTTGCTATGCTCCCGGGTTCCTCTTCTTACTTTCAGGATGTCTTTGCTGGTGGCTTCGTGGCTACCACTTGAAGTCCAATCCTGAAATTCAGGCGCTAATTAGAATGGGAGCGGGGAAACCCCGTGGTAACCACGGTAACGGTGGCGAGGCGAGAGCACTGCGCAGGCGCGGCCCGTCCCAGCCCCAGCCGCTCCTCTGGGGCTCCGGCTCTGAGGGCCGGCCTGGGTCCCACCGCGTGTGGGTGTGAGGGGCAAGGCCGGGGTAGGCGCCTGCGCAGTCTCGGGGCCACGGGTGTGATAGAGCTCACGTAGCTAGAGCTGCGGTCGCCGCCTCCTCGGCAGCGCTGCAGCTGCGGCCTAGAGGTTATAAAAGGGCTAACGGGCTCCCTCTGCTGCCCAGTTGCACCGCCAGCCGCCTGAGGGCCGGAGTGACTAGCAGGCCAGGGAGAAGGCGACGGGAATCCCAGAACGAGCCGCCCTCCCGTTCCCTTTCCAGGTGAGACGCGCTTGCAGCCGTATAGCGGCGGCCGCGGCGGCGCTGGAATGGCTGGGGCCGGGCGCTGCGCTCCCTCGCGGCAGCCTCGGGACCTTCTCCCTGGAGCTCGGTGCGGTCTTCGCCGCCCCGGAGGCCTGGCCGCGCTTCCCTGCGCCGCGCTTCCCGCCTCCGCGCTCAGGCTGCAGCAGCCTGTGTCCCCGCCCCGGACCGGGACCTTCTTGAATGTTCCTTCCCGCGGTAGCGCCCAGTGGGTCCCAGTGCCTGGTCCTCCCCGAGGAGCTGAGGGGAACGCGAGGGCGGGGCGTGGGCTCTGGCCGCCCGGATGGTTCGCATGTGGCCCCGAGCGCAGTCTGAACGCTCGGAGCTGGAGCTCCCCGGCGGCCGGCTCGAGGGAAGGTCGCGGTCGGGCAGCGGGACGACCCGCTCGGGAGCTGGGGCTGAACTCATCTGTTGCGCGGTTGGTGCTGCCTGTGCGGCTGAACGTAGCCCGGGGCGCGGAGTTCCCGGCCGCCAGAGCGGGGAAGCTGCTGTCACATCACCCCGCGGGGAAGCTCGGCTGCTTCCTTCCCCCTTTCGTCCCCCGGCTTCTTTAAAGACACAGGAGCTCCCCACCTCGAATTCGCAGGGGTTAAAAGGCCAGTCGGACGTTCTACAGCTGAGCGAGAATTTTGAGCTGGATTGTACGACTGCCCCCCGCCGTAATGTTCCGGGGTGGGGGGAGAATGGCTGGTGCGAGGAGTGTGAAATCATTTCTCTTAAGTCATCCAGCCTGTAGGATACAGGTTCAGGTTTTGGACACCCACTGCTTCTGTGTTCTGCATAGAGTGGCCAAAACTCTGGGAACTTTGCGCTGTCTTAAGAAAGGGAGGAAAAAGCAGCGGGGTCCCCTTTTCGGAGCTGATCCGAAAGGCCAGAGGCTGCCAGTGTGGACTTAACTGTTTCTCGGAGAGCTGTGGCTCTGGGACTCAGCTTAGGAACGCGCTCGCGAGGGATGCAGTGGCCGCGACGTGAGTGGGGGCGGGGGGCAGACGTGGCAGCAGGGTTCTTTCATCCACTTTACTGTTTTTTTTTTTTTTTAAGGTTCTGGAAAGAAACACATTCCTCTCGTAGGTTCAGATGTAGTTTATGAATGGGATTAGTCTTTCCTAAAGTGAAAAATTCAGTCTGCGTAACAGACCATTGGAAGTTAATTTTAAAATCACTTCAAAGGGGACTTTTTGGTATCAACTTTCTGTGGCGAAAATACATACCTAAAGCAGGAAATAAATAGTCAAGAAGCTGAACATGAACAACCTTGAATATGTTTTTGCCTTGAGTTGGAATATGAATAGTCATTCTCTGACTTTTGTTTAACTTTGACTTTTAGCCTTGGAGTGTTATTTTTCAGAATCTTGAATATGAACTGCAAATTCTACCTTTTTCTTTCCATGGAAGCATGGATTTTATCACTTACCTGTAAAAATCCTGTCGATTTTGTTTTTGGAATATTATGCCTTATTAAGTGCTGCCAGTGTTTCTGATGGCTAATGACAAATGTTTCTTAGATTTTACAAAAACTAGGAAGAGTACTATTTTCTCTTTTAGATGAGTAATGCTGTTTCCATTGACATTGAAAAGAGTTTTATTTTGAAGTACTGAAAGTTAGGGTTTTGATAAGGGGATAATTACTCTGGCCATCTTGTCACTTGGTAACTTAGCTGGTGTGAAACATTTGTACAAATTTTAATTATCGCAAAAAATACACAGTGCAAATGACTATTGAAAAAAAAAACTATATCACCTCATTAGTCCATGTTGCAGATGAATCTTGGTAAGGAGATGCTTTTCTGTTAGTATAATACAGGGTGAATTGTATACATCTTTTAAGTTTAGACTCCTGTTTTTAGTCCATGGATTCAGCAAGAGTTGGGGAAGTCATAAAGCTTGTGAATCTTCATTTCTGTGGGAGAAAATTTTACTTAGTGATGAATTATCAACCGGAACACAATTACCTTATTTTACTTGGTGATGAATTATCAACTGGAACATAATTACCACTTTCAGATTGACCTACTTTGGTGTAATGAAATTCTTTGAAAATCTGCTGGCAAGCATAAATTTACATCAGAAAATGCAAGTAAACATATCTACATGGAATTTTAGATACCATTTCCTCCCCTCACAGCCCACCCATGAACTATATTATAATAACTTCTAAAAAGTAAGATAGATAGGAAGCAACTGTTTAAGGATATTTAGGCATCAGAGGTAGAATTTCTTCATTCTGAAAATTGAACTGGGCATGTAAAATTGACTAGATTTGAATATATAGATGACCCTTAAAAACTTCTGCTAAAAAGATTTTAACAAAAGTTCATAAATTGTAAAAATCGTTGACTTGCTAAATTGCCTAGTCAGTGAAAGCACAATGTGTGCCCCCACCCCACACTGTAACATATCTTTGTTTTTTTCACTCTGAAACTAGAGTAGACCTGAAGGTAAACAAAATAAAATGTATAGGGGCCCAGGATATAGTTTAGTGGCACAGTGCCTGCCTGGCAAGCATGAGATTATGAGTTCGATTACTGGTACCAAAAAAGAAAGAAAAAATATATGTATATATATAACCATTGGCATTACACTTTATTGCTCCTGCAGTGAAATCTTGAATCTTAAACTATAGTGGAGCCCTGCTAAGTACCTGCCTGGGATCCTAGTCCTCTGACAGGCTGAAGTGGGAGGATCACAAGTTTGAGCCCATCTCAGGAAATTTAGCAACTTAGTGAGACCCTATCTCAAATTTTAAACAAATAAAAAGGGCTGGGGATGTACCTCATTGTGAAGTCCCTGGGCTCACACCCAGTATCACACACACACACACAAAACCATAATGGGGAGGGTGTCTATAAATACATGAGTACAAGACAAGTACAGTGGCTCTCTGTAGAAGTAAACCAGGCTGGGGGACGTAGCGCAGCAGCACAGAGCCTGCCTGTCAGGTGCAAGGTCCTGAGTTTGATTCCTGGTGCCAAAAAAGCAGAAACAAAACCGAAAAAACCAAAAAACTCAACAAAAACAGAAGCCAGTGAAAGCTTTGTGTTTCTACTCAATGAAATTTACTTGTATAAATTGAAGTTACCCGGTCATAAGTTTCCCTCTAACCAAGTAAATATTGTACCTGAATAAAAACGTGTGAAATTCAAAGGATTCTTTTTTAGGGTTCTCCAGCAGCTTTTGAACTGAGTACAATGAAGAGCATTCTCTTTCTGGTCTCCCTTTGGATGACTAGTATGACAGTAGGGTTGGGTGTTGGCTAAAAATGCAGCTTCTTTCACAGCCATCATCAGGGAATGAGTGCTGTCTTGGACTTGCTCTTAGTGCTTCATAGAAATGTGTCCATGTTTTGGTGGTTTACAAATCTGTCACCTAATAGTAAGATTCTATCAAGTTAATATTGTCAGTCTCTCTTTTACTGGACATTTGAGCTGTTTCTCCATTATAAGTAATACATAGAGAACACTAATTTAATGGTTCATTTTATCTACATGCATAGCTACAGTTCACTTTAACCAGTTTTCTTTCCTTATTTTTTAAGAAAGGAAACACATAACTGTAAAACTTATTTTTGGTCTTTTTGAGATCGGGTCTCACTGTGCAGTTTAGGCTGGCCTTGAGCTTACTATGTAGTCCAGGTTGGCCTCAAGCTCGCAGCAATCTTCCTGCCTCAGACCCCTAAGTGCTAGGATTACAGGTGTGTGCCACCATGCCTGGGTGACAGTGAGATTTTTTTTTTTTGGCACTGGGAATCGAACTCAGGACCTCGCACTTGCTAGCCAGGCACTGTGCTGCTGAGCTATATTCCCTGCCCAGCAGTAAGACTTTTAATCAGTCTCTTAGTCTGTTTTTCATTGCTGTAATAAGATACCCAAGGCTGAGTAATTTGTAAAGAAAAGAGGTTTATTTATCTTACAGTTCTGGAGGTCCAGGAGCACAGCACTGGCTTTTGTTTAGCCCTAGGAAGTACCTCACAGGAAAGGTATTATAGTGGCAGCGGCGTATGTGAAAGTGATCACAAGGTGAGGCGGGAAGCAGAGATTCAGGGGTCATCCTCACTGTCTTATACTAACAGCCCATGCTTGTGGGAACTTTCTCTGAGACCAGCATTGATCCCTTCTGAGGCAGCGGCAGCGGCAGCAGCATGCCCAAGTGACCTACCTACCTCCCATGAGAGCCCACTTCTTAAAGGGCCCCACTACCCTGCACATTACCACACTGGGGACCAAGCTTCCAGCACCTGAACCTTTGGGGTATTCACATCAGAGCCATGGAAATCAGTCATTTTTCTATTTCCAGGCCTAGGAGAATGTTCGAGGGATTGGACTGCATTCTAACAAGATTCAGAAAGTCTTCTGTAACCTACCAGGCAACTAAATCACTTTAGAAAGTGTAGCTTTGTGTGTTAGATTATTTGAATCTTAAGATAATCCTGTGAGGTAGTTTATATCATCCCTGTTTTATAAGTAAAGAAACCAAGGCTCAAAGAAGTCAAGTAATTACACTTAACAAAACAGTAAGTGGCAAAATTAGGTCTTGGACTCAGGTTGCCTATTTTCTGACTCATATTTCATGTTAACTTCATCATCCAGACTGATTTTTGAAAAAATTAATTTTTTTTGAGACAGGGTCTCGTTATGCAGTTCAGGCTGGGTTTGAATTCACTGTGTAGCCCAGGCTGGCCTCAAACTTATGATAATCCTCCTGCCTCTGCTTCCTTAGTGTGGGGATTACAGGCATGGACCACCATGCCTGGCTGAAAAAAATTAATCGCATGTTTACCGCAGTATTAGAAATGTTTTCAATATTTAAAGTTGAAATAAAGTAGGTTCTTGATTAGTAAGAATTAACTTATTCACTCTATAAATTTAAGCTTTTATGATATGCCCAGTAGACTATGGGAGAATCAAAAGGATCATGAGAAATGTTTCATAGGACATGAAGGTACATGATAATACTGGCATGAAACTACTATTTTACTTCATGTTAAATCTGAGTATGTGCTGAATGGAAGCACATAATCTAAATCACATCCTCTGCAACCATGAATTTATTTCCCATTTTAGTGTATGTCATTTTATGTATATTTTCCTCAACTTGAGAACTTTGGAACTAGTGTTGGAAAAGAAGTTGTGGATGGCTAGGAGGGGATGAGGTTAACCAGGATAAAGAAACATGGAATTTTGGCAAAATATTCTTGGGAGGGATAAAGTTGAGTATATTTGGGTGTCTGAGCTATAATCCATGATTTAAGAGGAGAGGGCCTGCTGAGACGGTTTTGTAATGAGCCCTGGTCTGAATCATTCAGTTTCAGAGATAAGAGCATACATAGCCTCTTTTATATTAAGAATAATATTTAAATAATGTTATGGGTACAGATGGGAATTTATTCCTCATATGCAAAGTGGGTTAAATAGAAATTTCATTAGATGTTTCCATTATAAGAATCAGAATTACTTTGGTCTTGGAATTTAATACCCAAGAATTAAATCACCAACAACTACAGGTCATAAAAGAAAAGAAACATACAACATTCCATCGAATGTTGTATGAAGTGGCAAAAGAACAATATATAGTAGTCTTCCTTTGTACCCATTCTGAGACCGCAGTGGGTGCCTGAACCTTCAGGCAGTACCAGATCCCACATATACTGTTTTTTCCTATATGTACATACCTATGGTAAATTTTAATTTAAAAATTAGGCCCAGTAAGAGATTAACAACAATAAAAATAGAACAGTCATAACAGTATGCTAATAATAAAATTTATGTGAATATAGCTCCACTTTCTCTTTAAGTATCTTACTCAACTTTTCACTTAAAGGAAGCACTTTATGACTTTTTGCACATCTGAATGGCCAGTGCACTGCACTTCGTTCAAAATACTTCTAATTCCTTATTGCACTGTAGAGGTGTTTTTCACCCAGCTGAGCATGGGTAACTGAAATCGTGAGAAGTGAATCTGAGGATAAGGGAGCTGCTGTTACACATGTCCACAGCAAAGACAGAAATGAGCTCTATAAACATTTTGTTTAAATTTTGGAAGAAAATGCTTCTGTAAGGATTCTGGGGAGTAACAGAAATAGAAACTTGTAAAGTTTTAATCACTTACTTTAAGATGTCTAATCCATGTTTTGTTCTAAGTGTATAGGATTCTTCACCTCAGTCCCTAGCTCTGTTGCCCAAATAATTTCTCAAATTTTCTAACAATGAAAACCATTTCTTAAAAATTTTAAGAGTTATTTCAGTTAAGAAGGAAAAAAATGTACATACAAAGATTGGACTAGTATTTTATTTCAGAAAAATTACCCTGAAGATGTTCTCTTTGATTCTATATTGGCATCATTTATGCACTTATTGTGGGACTGTTGTTATGCATTGAACATTGAGCTGAAAGAATAACTTCTTGTTTTGAAATAACTTTCTGAATGGGGGACAGTGTCTTGGTCACTTTTCTCTCTTGCTGGGACAAAATAGCCAACACCCCAAGTTAAGGAAGGAAAGGTTTATTTAGCTCACAATTTGTACAAGTTTCAAAAAAAAATCTGTGGACATTTCAGTCCATAATCAGATGGCTCCAAGGCAGCGTGGCACATGGCACAGGGGCAGTAGTTCCAGGCAGGGGAAGACAGCAAAAGCAGCAGGAGCAAAAGGGGGAAGAGCAAGCCTCCTTTCTCTCTTATATTGTATGCTGGCTGCCTGCTGTAGGGCAGGTGTAGCACTCACACCATCTCCATTCCTCCTCTTGCACAGGATGAGGACGTTTGTAAAGTGAGGCCTGACCCCCTGCTGAGTCACTTAGTTAAGCTTCTAACCCTTCTCAATTCTCAAGTTGACACAATGCATCAACCATTACAGACATTTGTATTTATTTTAAAGTAGTAAAGATTAACTGGTTTTAAATACATGCAAGACTTCTCTTACATTCTAAGCTTATACTGTATTAACTGAATTTGTATATCCAGTTCCTTAAAAAAATGATCAGTGTTTATTTTAGTGTTTCTAAAACCTACTTGTTCAATTTAGGACCTCAAAGGATTACTTGCTATGTTGACCTTTGTTCTTGCCCCACTGTTCCAGCAAATTCCTGCCCCCATTATTTAAAACTCAGATAAGATTTTATTCATATTCAAAGGTTACATGTAGGTAGTTTCAGATTTATATGGCTTCAGAATTGCCGAGTGTGGTGGTGCACTCCTGTAATCCCAGGACTCAGGAGGCTGAGGCAGGAGGATTGCTGTGAGTTTGAGGTCATCCAGGGCTACATAGTGAAACCCTGTCTCCAAAAACCAAAAAAATGAAACACCCCAAAATTCAGTTATTCTCGGGTTCTCGCCTCATATCCCCAAATCACTGATCTTTCTTAATTGTTTTCTGTGTGGCAGGTATTAGGTACTTTCATCTACATTAGTGCTTTTAAAATTATTTGCTATAAGTCACATTTGGGCTCATATTTTAACATTTTTTTCTTATGTAGGGACAACCAAAAAGATGTACATTATTGATGAATCTTACTATTTTAGAGGGCTGTTAATATCACTTATAGTAAATTTTTTAGATTCTGTATCCTAGGAACAAGAATCTTGCCTTTTTCCTACATTGGAAAATGTATATATTTTTAACTAAGTGTTGAAATAGTTGAAAGATATATAGTTGAAAATACGGGTGTAGTGGTGCCACTCCTATGATCCCAGAATTGGGAGGTTGAGGCAGGAGGATCGCTGTGGAGTTCAAGGCCAGCCTGGGCTACAAAGTGAGTTCAAAGCTATCCTTAACTACATAGTGAGACCCTGTCTCAAAAAACTAAAAAAAGAGAGTGGGGCACTATATTCTGTAGAATAGAGTATAGGAGTGATAGAGGTACCATAAACAAAATGAGATCTTGTCCTAAGGTTATCCTGGGATCCTGGAAGAACCTCCAATGGATACCCTGTGTAGCACTTTCAGTTCAAGGGCAGCATCTTGTAGAACTGACTTGCTACATAAATCTTGAAATACTATTCATTTTAATTATGTCAACAACCAAGTTCACTGCTGAACTACAGAAAGCTGTGGGGGGAAAAAGCTAATATGATTTCTGGGTTTTCACAGACAAGCTGATGACAGCATTAAAGCCCTTGTCCCTCAGATTGTAAGTACTAGACATGGAGCTCACTCTCTTTGGGAGCAGAAGTATGACTGGAATTCATGGAATTAAGTTAAATGACAATTTGCTGAGGGATTATAGAGAAGAACAGAAGTAAAACCAGTTCTGCTAGCAATCAGTCTTCAGTGTCTTAGAAGATCCATCCTGCTGCTTAGATGGAGAAGGTGTGCCAGATCTTGATATGTAGCACATTGTAGTGATCTGAATTAGGAGCCTGAATTTGGGTTGGTCTTTTGTGTTGATCTTGAAGACCGTCAGAAAGATTAAAGTGTGAACATGATGCCAGGAGCACCAACAACTGAGTATGATGACTCCATGAGGAGAAATAAAGCTAAAGCTGGGGCCCTCTAAAACAAGGTTTAGAGCAAGTACAGAGGTGTGGAGAGATTATTAAAAGCAGCCTTCTGGAATGTTTTTAGTGTCAAAGTTCAGATTGAATATCAAGCATTCTTTAGTCTGCTTATTGATTTCTCTGGGGAAAACAGACTTTATATAAGAGCCACTATTCTAGACTAACATTTTTTTTTTCTTGTTTTTTATTTTGGAGACAGGGACTCACTATGTAGTTCAGGCTGGCCTTGAACTCAGAGTGGTCCTCCTGCTTCAGCCTCAGGAGTGCTGGGATTACAGGCATGTGCCACCACACCAGGGGAAAACAGAATTTTTAGTGTTGCAACTTTTTCTTGAAAGAAAAAAATGTGAAACTGAAAGGATGATGGGATTATTTGCCAGGTGTCCTGTTCTAGTAATTCATTGAAAATCTTGTACCTAAAATTCAATGAATCCTGATAACTCAACATCATAAATATTTACAATGTAGTAGAACTGTTTTAAACTCTGTTCCCAGGTTTAATTGATCCATGGAGTATGTGGGGCTGGACTTTCCTGGAAGAAGCGTGGTAGGAAACTTTTATGTTTGGATAAGTAGTAAGTTTTGCAATACAGTTTTTTATCCAAGCCTACCTGAGAATGTTTTCCAATAAGATTTCTGGCATGCTGTTTTTCCTTATAATTTAAATGTAACATGCATATAAAACATATATCATGTTTACATGTTACAAAAATTACACTATAAACACTCGTGAACCTACTGTTCCACCAACAACCAAATTATTATTAATAACTTTATATAGTTACAGCACTTTTTTTTTACAGCGCTGTTTTATTCCATTGTAGTTTACCTTTGGGACTTTGACTCTTACTGCACTTTTTTCCTCTTCTCTGTTTTTTGTCTTTTTTTTTGCTTTTTTTTTTTTAATTGACAGAAGTTATCCCAAAGATTTTGTCTGAGATTGTGTCTACTTTGGCCCATTTAAATCTTCACCTTGTTTGAAGATTTAGAACAATAGTCATTTATGTCTTACTGTTTTTTATAAACCTCTAGTTTCTTGGGTTGTTTGACCCTTTGATGCTCTAGAATGATTTACTGAACCAGCTGCTGAGTAAGGGTAGAAAGAAATGGAAATGAGATGACAGAAGTGGGAAATCATTGTGGTTTAAAAACCTGATTGATAGACATGTTTGTCTGTAAATGCCACTTAGGCTTCTGAATGAATGTGGATAAACGAGGCATATTATTAAAACAGAGGAATCATTCCATAGAATAAATTACTAGAAATTCAGTTATAATTTTAAGTAGATAAGTTGAATCATTATTTTGGAGGACTATGCCTATTTTAAGGGCAGAGGCAAAGTATCTTCTGTGTAATTTCAAGGAGGTCTTTTTTATCCAGTGTTTCTAATGCGGTATGGTTCCCCACTTTGTATTGCTAGTAATAGAAATCCCCCCCCATCTTGTAATTGAATCTCCCTTGTATATGCTTGGCAAGCAGTGTACCCCTGAGCTATATCCCCAGATCCTCAGAAATTCCATTTGAACTAGCTTAGAACAAGGGGATTTGCAGGCTTCTTTACGGGGGTTGGGAAATTATTGGGGAGCTCGCATTCAGTTTAGTAGAATCAGAGATTTGGGGAGTGGAACTGCTAGTCTCTGTATTTCAGAGTTTGTCCTGTTTATAGATTGGGTTCTTGTGTATCCTTAGTGAATAGAAAAGATGGTCACAGGGCAGATCCAAATTTAGTGTCTGAGTTTACAAATTCCATAAAGAGTTTTTCTGTACTTCTCAAGCCTGTTCCTCAGTCATTGTGTTGCGGAGGATACGTTCACCCGCCTAACTTAGGCTCTGTGTATCTCTAGGTGGAAGGCGAGCAGACTGTGCTACTCTGGTAGCGCCGTCACCAGTGTGTTGCTTTAAAGTAGGCTTAGAAGAAGAGTAAAATGTGGAAACTTAGAGTTAATGTGCTCAAGAATTTATGGCATTTTTAGCTACTGTTTTTTGTCATGGAGTAGTTAAACACTTCCTAAAAGGCTTAGGGGGCCTTGATATGGAAGTATATGCATGTGGTTTATTATTTTATATACATCTTGTCACTATACTAATACAAGGGATCTGGAAAATTAATTTTAGAAAGCCACCTAATCTGCAACCTAAAGACAGCTACATTTGGATGAATTTCTTCATATTTTCTTGCAAAGATGTAACCATATTGTGATGTTAATTTTGTCTTTGTTTTGATCAGTGTTATTTTTAACTTTTTGTCAGGTAGTGAGAGCCTAATCTCATTCAATACAGACTCCATCACAGTCATGACACTAGTTTTTTACTTCCCCAAGGTTAAAGGTAACTTTTAATTTTCTTGACATATAATGCCATCATTAAATAATTTTAATTGTTAATTTGTTTAGTTCATTTGATGGACATCTATAGTATCTTAATTTTTGTTTTATTACTAATAAGGTTGATCATTTTTTGTTTTATTTAACTATTTACAGTTCTTTTTTTGTGGGTTTCCTTATTTTTTATTTTAATTTTTTTTGTGGTACCAGGGATTGAACTCAGGACCTTGCACTTGCCAGGCAGGCACTTATTCCACTGAGCTAAATCCCTAGCCGAATTTCCTTATTCTTTATCCACTTACCTATTAGCATATTAGTATTTTTATTGACTTCTCTGAGTTCTTAAAAAGAACTCCTTTCTGAAAATGGTTTCCTAGCTTGTAATTCATAGTTTTTTCACATATAAACTTAAATTTTTTGTGTATTTACACTCCATTTAGCTTTTGATAAGTTTTCTTATTTTTAAATTTAGAAATTTTCTGTTTTCAATGATCATATAGTTTATCTTACTGCTTTACTTTGTTTTGTTGACTAGAACTGTTTAATCTGTCTAAAAATTATTTTGAAGCATGAAAGGTTAAAGGCATATTTATTCTTCCTAAGAGTAATGCTTTGAAGTTTCACGTAAGTCCTCTTATTCTTAAAGTTTTCAAGTTACTGTATTTGAACAAAAACACTATTATAGGCTTATGTTTAGTTATTTCTATAAGCTAATATTTCTTGATTTGTTGTGAGAGATTTAAGGAAAATGAAAGGTGACATGTTTTTAGTGGTAATAGAATTGAAAAAACTCTTATTTAGCAAATCTAAATTTTTTATTGTAATTCTGTTGGTTCAGTGAAAACATTTGTATTTTTTGGAACTAGCATTTTCTCATGAAGAAAATTATGACAGAAATCTGTTTAAACAGTGAGAAAATTCTGGATTCGTCAGGCAGCCCAGGGTTTTGAAAAACCCTTGTGCCTTGGCAGGAGCCCAGGGGAGGAAGTGTCTGCATCTGCGGAGTTCTAGAAGACTTCCCAGAGTCACTGTAAGGCAGCCAAGAAAGCAGTGCGTCTCGCTCCTTACTGTGTGGTTCTGGAAGTGTCTGGAAGTTTGCAGCAGACTTGAGGGAGGAGATTTAGGAGTTCTTCCAGAATCATTTTTTTCTGGTGATCTATTTTTATTGAGATTCAAAGTTAGTGGGGAAAGGGGTTGTTTTTCAGCTTTGGAGGAATAGAAAGCTTTCGGTGTAGCCTTTATTGAGCCTGTTGGTTTAGGCGAATTCACATGGGAGGAGTGAGAGATGCCTACAGAAAAAGAGGCGCAGGGCGACAAGGCAGACAGCGAGAGAGCCTGTTACTGGGGCAAACGGTCCTGTGGTGGCAGCGTATTCCTTTGTTAGGTAATAGAAAGATTTAAAGTCCCTATCTGTGGTAGAGAAGCAGCAAGCAAACAGTTCTAGCGAGGCCTCTGGGAAAGCAAGGTGAGGCCTTCCCGTTGGTGAGGAGTACGCATGTGCGTGGAGCACCCTCTCTAGAAAGGGCTGCTGCTACAGAGAGGAGAGGGGAGGGCCTCCCGCTAGGGTTAAAACAAGAAAGGGGGGAGAAAAAGCCAAAGTTATGTACTCAGCTAAGATTTTTTAATAGACATGGTAGATCAGAGAAGAAAAAAACCTCAAAACTGGGTCCTTGGAGAGAAATTACTAGTTTTAAGTGGACAGGGCTGTTTGAGGTACAATTCATGTACCAAACCATTCATTTAATATTCATGACACTACTTTATCAGAGTTGTTTAAGTATCAATCACCACAGTCCATTTTGGGACACTTTCATGATCTCCATATCCATACTTTCAATTGAATTTATTTTATAATTCAAAATCATATAAGTTAAATATGGGACAAATTAGGAATTTTAAGGATTAATCAGAAAAGTATGAAATCCTTTTTCCTTTAAAAATATTGTAATATCTTTACAACATATTTGTAATATTCAAGTTGTCATTCTAATACATATTTTATGGGAAAATCGTTGTTTAGATCTAGATCACAGAAGAAAACTTTTCAGGCTATATTAAAAGCCACTACTGTTACTTACTGTAATAGTTATAAGAACTAAGGAAAAAACAAACTGAGGGTGAGTTTTTCGGAATAAGCCACAAGGTTGTAACAAACACGTACATTTTTCTGTAGTATGAAGTACTGAGGTAATACTCTATGAAAAATAAGCAATTAGCTATTATTAAATCAGTATATAGGAATTAACATCATTCTCTAGGTAGCCTAATCTTGGAGTCTGACCTTCAGTTTGTTCATGGCCAGAATAGATAAGCTCTTTTTTTTGATAATTGCTTGTTTCTTTTATAGGTGTGTGACCCTGTAAAATTAAATCATCCAAGATGATCTGGCACATTCTAATTGCAGGGATTCTGCTTCCCCAAACTTTTGCCCATCCAGGCTTTTTTACTTCAATTGGTGAGTCTTAGCCACTTTCGGTGTTTTCTCTGCATTCAAAAGTTTTCATTTTTTTTTTACTGTTTTTAAATAAATAAAAACAAATTCAGTGCATTCACAAAGACCAAAGTATTTGGCTTATCCCTGCCCTGCTGAAAGTCCTCTCTCCCTCTCATTTTTAACTCAATTATTTTTCTTTAAATTATTTTTATTATAAATATCTGACATATTCTGGTTAGAAACCTAAGAAAATTTAGAAAAGCTTATCAAAGAAAATCACTACTAAGTCTGTTTAGCAAGTGGTGCGGATACTTGTACTTTAGTTCTTTTCAGTGCACCAACAAACTGCGTTATTCTCTAACCTGATTTTTCCGTGTAAGAATCTACTGTCAGCATTCTTTTTGCTACATTGTAATTTTTAAAGTCCTTAAAAATATTATAAAAATAATGTGTATCAGGGCTGGGGGATATGGCTTAACAGTGTAGCAGGCAGCCCTGGGCTCAACCCCTGGAACTGGGGGAAATTGGTTAAAAAAATCACAAGTACAATACTTAGAATGTAAGGCCTCCCACATCTCTTGCTTCTACAGTATTTTTCGTAGTTTGATATGTATTCTTTTGTCTTTTCCTCTCTATACTGCATTGTCTTAAATGAGGTATTTGCCTTCATTCTTTTGACCCTTTGCACTCTTATGGAATCACAGAGCTAAAACATAAGTTGTATATATTTATGATACTTGATTTCAGGACATAAAATGATAAGCCCTCTAATCCCTTATAAATAATTAAGTATAGATCATTTGCAGTTTTTTAGTGTGATTTTGTTTATTAAATAAAAATTTAATTGGACCTGGAAAGAAAAGGTGTGGAAGGAGGTGGTGAAGAAGAAACATTGATCCTTGGAAAGTAGTGTTGTGTTGTAATTCTAATGTATTTAGTAAAAGATAATTTGCCACCATAGTCCAAAATAAAGTATCTTGAAAATTAGACCCAGAGCACATAATTAGAACAGGTTTTGGCTTTACTTTGATTTAACTAACGAAAAAGAAAAAGAATTTGCTCCAACATTGAGTTGAATCCTCTCATTGGGTGAAGCATTCTCAGTCATTCTTGGCTGGTTCTAGACTGTGTGTTGGTAAATACGAATGTTTGGTAACCTGCGTTCCCTCTTCCTTTTATAGGTCAGATGACTGATTTGATCCATACTGAGAAAGACCTGGTGACTTCTCTGAAAGATTATATTAAGGCAGAAGAGGACAAGTTAGAACAGATAAAAAAGTATGTAATGTGTTTTACTTAGGAAGACTGACATCTGGATGTTTTTGAGATAAGACCTGAGAATTCCTGTCTTTTGTTTAATGAGTAGCTAAGTGTTAAGGCTTTTTAAAAATAATAGGTTCTCAGGATGTGGTTGAAGCTGGTCATGAACTCACTAGGTAGCTCAGGCTGGCCTTGAACTCATGACGACCTCCAGCCTTCCTGCATCAGCCTCTGAGCGCTGGGATTGCAGGTATGCACCACCACACTCGGCAAATTTTATAAGGGTCAGTTGAGCCCAAGATTTCTAAGCCAGCCAGGGCAGCAAAGTGAAAAATTTTTTTTAAAAATGTAAGTCGATTCAAATGAATATATAAGTGAACTTGGGTTGGACCAGTTTGAACTTTGTAATAGTTATTTGACCTTAAAGATATACGGAGAAATGATTTTTTTCTGTTTTTTAGTAGGGGGATTCAGTCCTAACTTTTACTAAGGTAGGGAGAATCCAGTTACTACAGTCATTTGGGAGAAACAAAACAACAAAAAAATCTTCCTGTTTTGTTTGGATTCTGCCAACTCAGATTTTATCCATAAAACCTTACTCTTTAAACAGCCTGTATCATTTTACTTTAGAACAAAGTCATGTGCGTAGTTTTAACTCAGAAACCTCTAATCTAGTCTTACCCAAGTAGCTTACTAAGCTGTGGTTTTCTCCAATGAGTAAATGTGTGTTTTTCTGTCATACACTTATAGATGGGCAGAGAAGTTAGATCTGCTAACCAGCACGGCAACGAAAGATCCAGAGGGATTTGTTGGACACCCTGTAAATGCGTTCAAGTTAATGAAACGTTTGAACACTGAATGGAGTGAGTTGGAGAATCTGGTCCTTAAGGATATGTCAGATGGTAAGTCTGAGGGGACGAATGAGCCCCCACCCCAAAAGGTAAAGCAATATTGCCACTCGCTATTAAATGCCAAAACTAGTGATAGATTCAGTTCCCAGAATGTTAGGTATTCAGTGTTGTAGTTATTGTCTGGGTATATTTGGTTTCACTAGAGTTCATTTAGTCAAGATCCTGAGTTCTTCGATTATAAAAAATAGTAATTTCTGCTACTATGACTTCACACTGGTGATTTTGTTTTGAAGTCTATAGAAATGAATAGATTATTTGGCATATAGCTTTATTTCTGAGGATCATCATTTTTATTTTGGGATTACCTTCAGACTTCAAAAATTTATGTATTAGCTGGGTGTGGTGGCCCCCACCTGTAATCTCAGCAGTCTGGAGACTGAGGCCAGGAAGATGAAGAGTTCAGGGCCAGGCTGGGCCACATAGTGAGTTCAAGGATCACTTGGCCTATATAGGAAGACTCTGTCTCAGAAACCAAAAAGAAAAAGGAAAGAAAATGTGTGTAAATCTTTATTCTTGGGGCTGGGGATATAGCTTAGTGGAATAAGCGCCTGCCTAGCAAGTGCAGGGTCCTGAGTTCATTCCCCAGTACCGCTAAAAAAAAAAAAAAAAAAAAAAAATCTTTATTCTCAGTTAGTTTCAGAAATACTGAGTAAATTGCCAGGCTGGTGGCACACGCCTGTGATCCCAGCACTCTGGGAAACTGAGTCAGAAGGATCATAAATTCAAAGTTTGGGCAGTTTTTTTTTTTTTAAATTTTGAAGTGTATTTTATTTCTCAGATTGTTCACTACTTTGAAAGAGTCATTCCAGAGATCCATCTGAATTTCTATTAAAACCTAAGCCTTTAATGAAAAAACATGTCTCTGAAAATAAGGCAATTTTTCTACAATCTGCTTATGAATAGAAAACAAATCTTTGGTTTTTAGTTTAAGTGGCAGGAAGGATTTTGCCGAAAGAAACACGAAATAACTAAAGCAACTAAAAAGCTCTGAATAAGCAATGGGAAACTCCAAACCCCGTCAAGGTCAGTCGAGAACCTAAGGCCCGCAGGGTCAGGTGATGCAGTCATCTTCGCTTGGAGTGTGACAGCCTGTGTACGTGACCCTCACCGTTGGGAGAAGGTGGTCGGGCAGTTTAGCAAGACTTGTCTCAAATATTTAAGCAAAACTGGGAGGGCTGGAAAAAGCTCAGTGGATAGCACCTGTGTCTGACTTCAATTCCTGGTACCAAAAAAATAAAAAAAAAGAAGGAGGGAAAAAAGAAAGCTGAGAATGTAGCTCAGTGGTAGGGTACCCCTGGCTTTGGTCTTTAGAACTACAAACAAAAAGTGGGTAAGTATTTTCAGTGAGTTTTTAAAATACTGAGAGTGGTATTATAAGGAGAAGTGTTTGCTGTGTTCTGCCTAGTATTTTGGTTTTAGGATTATTCTACTTAATGTAGGCACTAAATTTTAAAAAAGTCTATAAATACCAATAATTAAGTCTTTCTAAGTGAAACAGTAAGATTGTATTTGGAGTGTTGGGGTGTTTTAGGTAGTATTAATAGAACGAAAAGAGTCTAGAGTGGAAGGAGGGACAGGGACGAGGCTTCCCATATAGTAGAGGCTGGAATACTTGTTGCATCCATGAAGATGGAAAGAAAAAGCGAGCGCGGAGCTGGCTGTGTGAGCAGAACCCTCTAGGGCTGCTTACCATTGTTCGCAGGCAGTGTACTATACTAGGCTACCTTCTCCATGGTTTTTTATTCTGCAGTTGCATTTACCCACAGTTCAAAAAATAGTAGATAGAAAATTACAAACCTAAACAAGTTTTAAATTGTGTGCCTTTCTACATAGCGCGCTGAAATCTGGAGCTTTCCCACCTGGGGTAGGAGTGATCCCTTTGTCCAGCACCCTCGCCTGTCACATCATTCCCAAAGTACTTTGTGCTCAGGGAACCCTTATCTTACTGAATGACGGCCCCCCCCCCGCCGAATACAATAACGATGGCAATTCGATGTGCCAAAGATAAGTCATAACGCGTTTTCTTTAAGTGAAAAAAATGGAAATTCTCAATAAGGAAAGCAGAAGAAGAAAAAAAAAAGCCTGTGTGCTAAAGTTGAAAACATTGTATGCTGGGGTTGCTAAGATCTACTATGGTAAGAATGAATTTTCCATCTGTGAAATTGTGAAGGAAAAAGAGATTCGTGCTAGTTTTGCTGTTGTACTTCAGATTACAAAAATTATGGTCATAATGCGTGTTAAGTGTTTACATAAGATAGGCATTAAATTTGTATCTGTATATGTAAGAAAAACATAGTTTATCTGGGCTTCAGTAGTAACCGTGATTTTGGCAACCGCTTGTGATGTATTCTGTCTGGGTAAGTGGGGGCTCCTATGTTATGCATAAGGCAGGAAAGCTTGAAAAGTAATGGTGTAGGGGCTGGGGATATAGCTCAGTGGAATAAGCGCTTGCCTAGCAAGCGCAGGGTCCTGAGTTCGATCCCCAGTACCGCAAAAAAAAAAAAAAAAGAAAAAAGAAAAGTAATGGTGGATACTTATGAATACTTACCATGAGAAGGAGATGCCTATGATTGTTTTCTTTACTGTATGAATGCTATACCCTGAGAACATTTTTACGGAAATACACTCCTCCTTTTCCGCCCTCCCCATCTGCCTCCCCCTCACCTTCCTCTCTCCCTTTCCTTCCCTCCCTCCCTCTCCCTTTTTTTCTCTCCCCCCATCTCATTCATTCACTCATTCTGAAGTAAAGGCCTGTGCAGGTCTTTTATAATGTGAACCTTGAGATTTTGGCCTTTTAATCTGTGGTAGTCCTCCCTCACTATATATTTTTTCTGTTTTTATTAGGACTTAAGTATCTTAGATTTTTGTTTTCAAGCATAAGAAACATTACAGTCTTGTATAAAACTTGGTTGCAAAGTTCATGTGGAAATTTTTACTGAGAATTGATCTTAAGACTTAAAAATGTGTTTCATGTGAACTTTAGTCTTTTTCCAGCTAGTTGTTGCTTTTGTACATTTCCATTGAAATAAAAATGCTTGATTGTTTGCTGGTCAAAGTACAAATAGTTGACCAAAAGTTAATGAGAAAAGAGGGAGGTCTCATGCCTGATTTTTATTTACAGGGGTGACGTTGACATTATTAAAATTTTAATCACTTTTTCTTTGGTTTTCTTAAGGAGTTACTTAGCATCCATTCTCCTAGACATTATATAGTTACCAGTAATTTGTTAGTGTGACTTTTGCTATATTTTATATAAATCTCCCTTAAATTAACATTAGGTTTTCTGTAAGCAAATCTTGACTAATGAACATTGTATTTGCTAATTAAATATATTTGTATGTATTTTATTTTAGTATATTTCAGTAAATTGTATGTATTTTATTAAATATATAATTAACACTTTTTTTCCTCTCTAAAGAATTTCATCAAAATGTATGTTTACATACTGATATAGTGTGTGGTATATGCAAGAAAAAGAGCTTTAAGACCACAAGTTTTATTTACCATCTGTTATCTGAAAGTATAACTGGGGGCCAATGAATGTCATTTTAAGATCCAGTAATGTTCATCTTGAGCTTAGTGGATGAACTGTTTCTTGCTGTGTTGTGTAAAAGGGAGTTATTATGTTAATTGATCTTCACCTACTAATATAATCTACACAGTAACCTCAGATTACTTAAAATTAGAAAGCAATTGGGAAAACTGAATAAGTTAGTTATTCTTTTTTTTTTTTTTTTTTTCTATTTCAAGGGTTTATTTCTAACCTGACCATTCAGAGACAATACTTCCCTAATGATGAAGATCAGGTTGGGGCAGCCAAAGCTTTGTTGCGTCTCCAGGACACGTACAATCTGGACACAGATACCATCTCAAAGGGTAATCTTCCAGGTAAGATAATTTTTCCAGTGTATGAAATGCCTATTTAGTACACTAGAACAATGTAAAAAATAATTATTTTAAGAATTTAAAGCTATAGTTTTTTCATAGCTTTTGGATACAAAAGAACCATCCCTTTCTATAGAATTTAATAGTGGCAGATATGCTTCTAGCTTGAGCTTGTATTTATAGAGGCCAATTTAAATAAGCAATTTTTAGTGCATGAGTAAGAGAAACAACCATTTTTTGAGATTTTAAAAAGAACATGATACTGTTTATCTGTGTATCTACAATAAAATTTATACCATTTATGTGTTCAGTAATTAAAAGCCAAGATCTACCGGGATATGCACAGACGTTTAAAGTGTTCTATAGGATGGAACATTCTATCCACAGAAGACTGGATTAAAAAATTGTGGCATTTTTATATAATGGAATATTATTCAGCTATAAAGAAAGACAGTTTTGGGGACTTTGTAGGCAAGTGGTCAAAACTGGAGTCCATACTCATAAGTGAAATAAATCAGCGGTACATGTGCAGGCAACGTATTGTATCACTGGTGTAAGAACCTGAGGGTGGGAATATA
>PVLD010018646.1:0-38477 GCA_004027595.1 Dinomys branickii | reverse complement strand
GCCCGACACGCGCGAAACGTGGGACTGCCGGGCGTCTCCGCCGCTAGCAAGCCGATCTCTGTCGGGAGTCGCCGGGGGGTTGCACCATCTCGGGGGGACGGGAGGGCCCGAGGCGGCCGCGCTCCCACTGCGCCTGGACCGATCCCCGCTTCTTCCCCGCGGGGATCGTCCCCGGCTCCCAGCGTCTGGGACTTTCCCACGTCTCGCCCCGGCAGCCTGGTCCGCCCTACGACATCTCCCCCGGCATCTCAGAGAAATACGCCCAGTTTAAACTTCCCAGCCGAGGTTCCGGCATTCACGCTCACCAAGTCTGTCTCGAGCTGGTGGTGTTTATTAAGGAGGTTCGCTCCCTTGCTGCTCACCCGGTTGCCATCTTCCCCGGATCTCCTCAGCAATGTTTTATAATTTTGAATTTATTATCTTTTGCATATTTTCATTAAATATATCCGAGGGGGAAATATATATATATATATATATATATATATATATATACATATACATATTTTCTTTTTTAAAGAGTGTACTTCAAGTCCTTGTCCTCAAGAATGTACTGTGCAGGGTGTTTTTGTCCTTTTAACTTTCGTTTTGCATTTTGGTGCACATGTATAGGATAGTAAAATTTTTATGTCGACTTTGTATTCTGCAATATTGCTAAATTATTTTACTAGGGTGGCTCTCATAGCCTTTTGTGTACATTCTTCAGAGTTTAGTATGTACACTGATATTTTCCCTGCAAAACATAGTTTCATTATTTATTTACATTTTGTTAGGTGGTAAGTTTTCTATTTAAGACAGTAAAATACTGATTCTGTATGAATTATAAATAATTAAATATGGAAGGTAAATGCTAGAACTCCCATTATAAACTTTTACTTAAATAAACAGTAACAAACTCAGTAGAGATAGTTCAATAGGAAACTAATAGTTATTGAAATCCTTCAAATGAAGGCAGGAGGGGAGGTGCTCTGGAACTAACTTCAGAGAGAATAAACCAAAAATACACCATTAATGTGAACATACAGACACTTACATAAATGTAAATAAATATTTCAAATAAAACTGGGACATTGTAAAAAATAAACTTTAAACAAAAACCAACAAACGAAAAAAGGGAGAAAATGAGTACATGCTGTCTGTAACAAATTCTCTTCATAAAATTTGTGTGTTCAAATTAAATAAGTATAAGGTTCTAAAAAGATTCAAGCACAAATAAAAGAAATGCTAAATGTTTATCAAACTAACATCAGGCAGTGTAAACTTCAGAATAAAGAGAAGTATTTGTCCTGAAGGTCAATATTACATAGCAGTACAAGAGGCAACTCACTGAGAACATTGAATAATTATAAAAGTAGAGGCCCACAACACCCTGACAATGTTAACAGTACAGACCCAAAAGGTGGGAAGGAACAACTCGCACTATTGAAAGGAAAATCAGGAATTCTGTTATAGTTAGAGGCTAAGTAGATTAACACTAATAATTATTAAAACATACAGATATCATAAGTGAGTCTTATTGTGAAAAACTGAGAAAATGGAATAAAGCCATCAATTGTGTCTGATGAACATTTACATCATTTCACCGAAGAGCAGCAAAAGCCATATTTTTTAAAGCACATGGAATATTTACCAAAATAAACCACAACCCAAGGCATAAAACAAAATCTGAACAAAACTGAATAATTGTGGTCCCAGAAGCATTTTTCACCACAGTAAATTTAAAGAAAAAAGCAGTAACAGAAAGTAATCATAAAGGTCTATAAAAACTTGGAAAATTGTGCACTTTTAACATTTGCATGACTAAAAGTGCATTTTAAAATTTTGCTCTTTAAAAGTGTCCTTCACGATTCATGGAGGACAATGTTAATAAGTTGGATCTCATCAAAATTGTCCTTGTTTTGTGATTGACAGCACTTAAAAAATAAAAGCATAAACTCATAAAATAAAATATTTAAACACTGCATAATAACAAAAGAGTATTTTGAAAACTGAACAATAGAGTCAAATAAAAATAAACAAAATATTTGAATAAATATACCACCAGGAAGATAGATATAAGATAAACAAGGAAAAGAAAGTGTGTTAATCTCTTTATCTATTGGAGAAAAGCAATTTAAAACCAAGAAAGGTATTAATGCTTGCCTATGAGAATGGCAAACAAAATCAAAAATTTAAAGTTGTAACCAATAGCTGGTGAAGGTGTAAAGTAACTGAAAGTCTCTTAAATCAGTGGTGAGGTCACAGGGTCATAGGTTGTTTTGGAAAACTGGCAATTTCTTATTGCTGTCAGTGTACACTTTGCATATGACAATTCCAGTTCTAAGTATCACTCAACATTACCAAATAACACATGTTCACACAAAATCTACAAATTTAACAGTAGCTTATATTGCTACTACAGCTCACACATACTAAGTGACTCTTTAAGTGAATGGGTAAGTTAATTTTGGTACATCTATACAATTCAATTATTAATGATGATTTAAAGAAGCAAGATACGGAAACATCAAGGGATCTCTGAGATGTATTGTGGGGATAAAGAAATTCATTCCAAATATGTATTATATGATTAGATTTAAATACTTTGATTAAAATGAATGATATTAAGGTCTCCCAAGAATTAGATAGGAACAACCAGGGTTAGATAGATTGGGAAGATTTGCAGAAAATGATAAAACATGAGGACATTTAATAGAGTGACTATGCTCTTCTACATTTTCATGGTGGTTCTGACTACACAAATCTATAAATATGTTTTAAATTCATGCAAATTAATGTGAAACCTGGTAATTTTAATGGTTGTGAAATTGAAGTCATAATACATTTTTAATTAAAAAGACAGTAAAAGAAAGCATGAGGGTCAGGGAATTGAATTTTACATGTGGAAGGAAGAGATTAGATTTGCATACTTGAATGGGATATTTGTAAACAATAGGCGTACAGACCTATAGGAACATACTACACACATAAATGTGGCATTTGATGAAGACTTACATTACAGAATGCAAATGGCCAAGGAAATCATGAGTGTGAGTGGAATTCCCCTGGGATAACATAAAGAGTGATTAAGAAGATGTTCAAAGAGGAATGTCAGTAATCAGGAATTTGTGGAGCTTCTGTGTATCCGGTACATGGCAACGTAATGAAGCTAGAATACTTCATGGGCACCGCTGTTGTGTTCCACGATGATAAATCTGATGAAGTTAATCAAAGGCCACAAGATGAAAAGTGATCTGACCACTGATATTTGTTGCGACCCTGAAATTCTAATATCACGACCGCTTAGAATTTCTACCAAAAAGCAGACAAACAGATTGATCATTCTATGCACTCTGGCAGATCAAAGCAGATGTGCACGAGCCATATATTGCAATATGAGAATTAATGGAAGAATAGAAAGCATGTATTGATTATTTTGGATACTCTCACATGATTTTATTTTATACCTTATTATTTATCCAATAAATGCACAGCTTGTAGCTCTGCAGAGATGGATTTAAACTAGCTTCCCAAAGGCTTTTGATTTTTATTTCAAAATGGAGAAATTCAATGTACAGATAAGTGATTTACAGACTCGTGGTGAAATGTTCCTGAATTTACCAAATATCCTTCCAACAAGATGTAGTTAATATTTGTTGATATTTTACTATATGCATCTTTTATTTGGAAACATCATTCGACTCCCCAATCATTTTTTCATTATTTATTCAATAATCTGCACTGAATTCCTACTAGGTGACAAGAAAATTGATAGGGAGTGTTAGATTCTAAATTGAAGATGATTTGATTTTTTAGCGAAAATGGATAATTTTGCCCCTAAGAATAATATTAACTATACTAATTCCTCAAGAAACTCTCACTGATAAAGTGTAAAGTGAAGAGTTCTGGAGAACCATGGTGTAGCTGTTGTAATAATGTCCCACCTGGTTCCCCAAGAAGCTTCAGAGCTGAGGTGCAGAATTGCCCTGCTTCATTTAGGCCCTATTTGTCCTCACAAGGATATGTCAGTCTTTAGCTGAGATTCAGTATCTTCTCATGCTCTGAGAAGGTGGTGGAATTTCTTAGGTACATAGCAAATACAAAGCCCTCACCTAGGTCTTATGCTATATTACCGCAAAAGTTTATATAGATGAGAATGGCGGAGGACTTGGCTGGAAGAATGAATGATTAAAGTCGTGAAGGAACCTGTAGGGGAAAATTGCATGGGCTATCTGGTGAATGAATGGGGAAACTCCTGTTAGATTAGTGAGGCGTGTTGTGTCTGCCCATTGTCCTTCTTCTTTTCCCAGTAAATTGCTTACCCTTGATACATTTTCTTGCCCAAACTGCTTTTTGTCTCTTTTGTTCTCTTACAATGATATTCTAAATAAAAACCAGAGAGTTCTCAGCTTCAAGGCTGCTCCAGAAAGACTCTCACTGTTCCTCCAGGACAGCCCCTCTGGATCTGTTGATGTTCCGACAAAGTGCTCCCTCTGAGTAATCTTTTCATCTTTTGTATCCCTATGGCTGCACACTGTGATAGAAAACCTAGCAGGAGTTAGAGGTAAAGTTAAGATGAACCCGAGTGAAGATTTTTGTAAGAACTTTTACAAGGCTATTCTTTTAACCCTACAAGTAAATCCAGCTGATAGCCTGTAGAGAAGGGAGTTATACTGAAAGTCTCTTGGAGTTTTGTTGTGGACATAAGAATCATTTTTAAAAGTTAAAGACACATGAAATGGAATGAATGAAACTGAGAGATCATCTAAGACATCATCTTCAGTAATAACGAAAGTAGAGATGACAAGATATTTTAATACCTGTCATACAGCAACTTCAGACACATATGTGTGTTTCTGTGCATGCATCCAGGGTTGAGAAGAAAAGATATCTTTACTTGAACATTAATCGAATTTTCTACTTACTTGACCTTGGAATAAACCTTCCATTTTCTCAGACTTTTGATATTTAATAAGAGTCATTGAGACCTGTTTTTTGTCTGATAGTTTTTATAACAGCAATTATGTAAAAAAAATTGTTATGCTAGCTGGACCTTCATATCTGTCTGAAATCATAACTATTTCCTATGTATCAATTACTTTATATGTGAAATGAAGGTAGAGTCTAAAATATTTAGTTTTAAGTTGAGCGAGTTAGCTTATATGTTATGAACAGGATACATATTCTGCCACTGTGCTTGGTCACCATGAATTAACATATTAACAGTCTTCTCTTTGCTGGCACGATGTGCCCACATCTCACTATTACATTCCCACCTGTTGCAAACCAGGCAAGCTACCATGATTGTTGAATAAGAGCAATAGGTCCTGGAAGCAACTACAGAGCAGAAGATAATGGCTGTGGACATTAGTGAGCCGCCATGTGCCCCTGAAATTAGTCCAATGAGTTTATATTAAATTTGCCCTAAAGTTCTTATCAGACCCAGAATCAGGAACTGATTGCTGATGGTCCCAAAGCTGATGACAGGTAGAACTGGGCCATACTACCTGCGACTCCCCATACAAATCAGCCACTCACCAGCACTGTGCGTGTGGTGTCCTCTTGCACGCATTCACTAATTCATTCATTCATTCATTCACTCATTCTCAGGCAGATTCCCAGGTCTGGAAATACATGTACAGATGTGACAGGAGCTCTTCTCCCAACAAGCTCCCAATCTATTTGGAAGAGAATACCTCTTCCTCATCTGTAAAATGGGGTAAAATTACCCTGCCAATTTTGCAAGGGCTCTGGTGGGAGTTGAATTTATATGCCTAAATGTCCTTGTGGTTTGCAAATTACTCAACCAGCAGGAAGCGTTAATGCTGTAGCTGAAATTCTAGACATTGAGTTCTACGTATTTGGCACAGGGGAAAAATGTCTCTGCCAAAGCCCGAGGGAACTCAGAGATTTCAGTGCCAAAGAAGAGCCATCTAAGCCCTTCTCACACAGGAAGATGACACACAGAATTGTATTGGGCCAGGGACATAGCAGCACAGCACATGCCTGGCAAGCACAAGGTCCTAAGTTTGATTACTGGTACCAGAAAGAAAAAGAAAGAGGAATATTACATAAATCTGTCACCTTTACTTGTACTGCCTTTCTATTTTTTATTTTACATGTACATAATGAACAAATTAATCATGGGAGATTTGTACATGAACGAACATCTCCATTTTTAATTGCTTTCCCTTCCCCTCCCTCTCTTTTCCCCTTCCTATTTACAAAAGCTCTGTACCCGTTTTTCTTCATTCCTTTTCCTTTAGATCCCTTTTCCCTTTCTGCCCTCTCCCTTCCCCCCTCTCTTGCTCCCTTTCCCATTTGAACAAGTTCTTCCTACTTCCTAACATCTGCCTTCTATTGTTCTTATTATTTATACTTTGAGTTTCTCACACTTGGGAAAGAATGCAATATTCAAACGTATGTGTTTGACTCATTTCACTTATGACTTATGGTCTCAAGATGCACCCACTTACCTAAAAATGTTTCAAGTTTATCTTTTTTTTATGCTAAAGTAGAGCTTCATTGTATATAAATAGGACATTGTTTTACACATTCATCTGTTCATGGGTATACAGTCTATTTCCAAGATTTACATATTATAAATTGCTATGCTTATTAATATAGATATACATGTATCACTATAGTATGATGACTTTCACTCTTCTGGCAATGTACTTAGAAGGAGCATATCTGAGTCAAATGGAGTCTCTAGTTTTGTGTTTTTGAGGAATCTCCATACTTATTTCCTATACTCCCATCAACAATGGAGAAGTTTCTCTCTTCTCCCACTGTACCACCAGCATTTGTTATTGGTTGGCTTCTTGATGGTAGTCATTCTTTTTCAAGTGAGACACAATTTCAGTGCTTTAATTTGGATTTCTCAAATGGCCAGCAATGTTGAGAAACTTTTCATGTATGTATTGGCCACTGGTGTTTCTTCATCTGAAAAGTGTCTATTGATTTCAGATACCCATTTCTGGACTGGGATTTTAAATTAGGGAGTTCTAACTTTTTGAGTTCCTAATATGCTTTCTAAATATTAATCCACTGTCCTACATGTAACTGACAAATTTTTATCCCACTTTGTAGGATGTCTCTTCACTATGTTGATCATTTCCTTTGCTCTGCAGAAGCTTTTTAATTTGATTTGACACCATTTGTTGATTCTTTGTAATGTTGCCTGTTCAGTCAGTTTTGTTCATAAAGTCTTTGGCTACACCCAGGTCTTGAATAATTTTACCTATCCTGTCTTCCTACAGAGTATGTCTTTCTTTTTGAATATTTAGATCTTTTATCCATTTCAAATTTAGTTTAGTGCATGATGATGTTTAATCTTCAGCATGTGAAACGTCAGTTTTTCCAGCAGCATTTGTTAATGAGGCAATCTTTCCTATGACAAAGGTGTTTGGCTCCTTTGTCAAAGAAAATGTAACTCACTGTGCTTGGAGTGGTTTCTGTATTTTCTATCACAGTCCATTGATCCTGTTTGAAAAATTATTTTACTAATTGGCAGGCAAACCCAAACTAGAGGAAGCTCCATTTTTTGTTTTTTTATATGTATTTCACACTTTCTTTTGGCATTTTAATGATACCCTGTTACTTCCAGACACTTCCTGCATTGAAATGGGGGAGATCCATCCTCCTTCAGTACCAGCTCAGCAGTTGAAGCCCTGATTACATAAGCAAAAGAAGATAATCAGAAATAGGAGGACAAATCAGAAAAAGGAAACATGTAGAGATACAGGGAAATAAGGAAATTAATATTATTAAAATATGCATGATTACTTCTTAGTTAATATTTCCTGTGTACTTACCGTGTAACATTATACTATAATAATTACCAGTACCTCCTCTATTTCTTAGTGTATCTATAGTAAGCAGATTCCATTAAAATTCCTTGTTTCCTGATGAGGAAATAATTTTCCTACTTGTCTCAAATTTATAATTAATAAAATGGTTATATGAAGAGTCATAGTTTTAAAAGGCTTAAATAAAGAGTCACTTCTGGGGAATCTAGCTTCATGACTTCTAACTTATAATTAGTTATCTGCATCACACAGCAGTCATCAATATTAGCTTTGTATTCCTATTCTAGAAAAGAAAAGAAAATTTAAAGTCACATGTGTTTCATGGCTGTTCCATGAATTGGTTTATTTAGGTTGTATAGCACAATACATAGACTGTGTGACTTAAAAATAAGTGAAATTTAGTTTTGTAATTAAGGAGATGAGAAAGTCTAAGTCTCAGGTACCAAGTGGGTTGAATTTATTCTGTGGTGATTGCAGGTGTTATTGATCTTTCTGGATACTCTTATGACCCCGTTTTTATAGATGTGTGACACAAACAAGCAAGATGTCTGATGTCTCTTATAAGAGGAATACTCCCAGGGGTCCCAGTCTCATAATTTCATCTGTTCCTAATTACCCACAAATGTTCTATTTCTACGTAAATAACATCACGTCAGGCAGAAGGACTTCAACAGATACAGTTGTGAAGGACATAAGCATTTGAACTATCACTTCAATCCCCCCCATTCATGTTTTCACTTCTCACACTCCATCCATGAAAAGAACTTTGAATAAAAACCTTACCGTGGAACTGAGATTTGACACTGAAGGATTGACTTTTGTGGCTATTGAGATGTGCCAAGACACTGGCTCGTGTGAGTGTGGCTGCTGAGAGTTTTAAGATCACCCCTCAGAAATCCGTAGATCTAGAAAATGCAATGACACAGAGGGTTTGAGTCTTAACAGTTTCATATATACTTCTGTTTATCCCTGAGTTCCAGTCTAAGTCTGACGATCTGAGAGTGTAGGTGAGACCTTGGTGTAAGCTAGTAGTAAATTCCACAGCCTTGCCATTATTGCAAGCAATGTCATGGTAGCACCCTTGCATTTAGATTTCTTTGAGGTTTGCTTTCATTTTGATTACTTGGAAGTCACATTTGGATCATGATGGAATCTTACAATTGATATTACTAACTCTGACAGTATGTTTGTTAAATCTTTATTCACACCTGAGTTAATTTTGTAAAGATATTAATCATTTTCTATTATATGACCAACATAAGCTGTGATATTTTGCCATAGTTAGTAATTCCTTCAATTTTGAGGGACACATTACTTCAAAATGAGCCAATTCAATGGCGGCTGACATTTCTTCATAACTTCACAAATTTCAGAAAGGTTGTGATCCCCCGTCAACATCTATAGCTATACCTGTATCTGTAATCTGTCTGTCTACATCTATATCTATCTATATATAATGGAAAAATAAACAAAATTGTCACTATCATCATATGTAGTATTTGCATTTGATAAGAAAGTGGTGATAAATATCTAAATATGCCTTCCTACTTTAATCTCCTTTGTCCAGTGATCCATCATTAATTTCATATTCCTAAGAAAAAATTGCAAAATCACAATTTTGAAGTGGAAATAATGTGCCTTTCAGTAGTAGAATGGTGTTACTCAAATGTTTTTATCCCATTATTCTTTTACTGAATAACCAGAGGAATCTATGTCTATATTCTTTATGTTTATTTACAACTGACATATTAGAAAAATAACATTAAAGTATTAAATATTTATAAGTATTATAAGTAAGTATTATAAGCATTGATCACATTATAGGTTAACATAAATACCTTGTTTTTATATGATTTTATTTTTTAAAATGAATTAGGCTGTTTATATTCTTCTATATTTAGAGATAAGAATGATATTTAAGAAGTACTTAATTGTAATTCCTGGTTAATGGAGTGATTTTTCTCATGAGCTTCTGTATTCAATCTGTTATCAGCTTTTTAAAAATGTAAATATCTCAAGATAATTTAGTCTCCGATAGAAAACATAGAAAAGTACTTGAGAATTAAAGTATATTCACCAAAATTTTTTGATAATCATAAATACTTCTTTTGATACTGAACCAAACAGGATCAGTATTAAGTTTCTTAGACTTGAGTGGCAATGTGGATCTAAACAGCATGTTACAAAAGTTTTACTTAGTGTAATAAGCATTTATTGATCTGAGTTACACTTTGAGTGTATCAGTTATGTATGAATGATTCTCTCATATCATGCAAAAATAACTTTAAAATAATTGTTCAGTGACTCTCACATATCTTTTAGTTGTTGTAATAGTAATTTTAGAATATGAAAAATTTGCTAATATTCCAATAATTTCAAAGAAGTTTTAAAATTTGAGATGCAGCCAACTTTATGGTGGGAGGTATAATTTTTCTAAAATCCTAACTTTTACTTTTAAGTTCATTTTTATCATTAGCAATTGCTTTCTTTGAGAGAACATGCTCACTTTTGCTTTAATGAAAAAATATCTGCCTCATACCTGTCTGAACACAGATTTGCTTCATCATTTTGGAATAAAAGTACTATCCCAAGAAAATAGCAGCAAGTTTACTTTGCAACTTAAACAGGCACACATATTTTGTTTTGTTGTTTTGTTTTGTTTTGTTTTGTTTTGTTTCAGGGTACCATTGTTCAGGATGTATGTGTGGGGCTTAAATATTCGCATGCAATTTTTATTTTATCCCTGAAGATGTTAAGAAAATAATTTATTCAAGTCTCAACACTTGATGTTCGTACATTTTTATTCCTGCACTGAGGGTATCAAAATAAAGCAGAAGTTTTTTTTGTTTCTTTTTTCTTCAAGTGTGTGGCAATGAAGGGATGAATATCTACCAGGATGTACGGTTCATCTGTAATATGTAGCAAGATGCCAATTATTATGACCACCTTTTTGTATCATTAATGCCTGTGACCATCCATTGGAAAAAAAAGTAAACCACATGGCATTATTATGAAAATATTGTATAGTTCATACATTTCCTAGATAGTTTTGGTGAACCCCGTGCCCACTATGCACACAATAGGAAATTACTCTCTTGGAATATTATGTTAAGAATGTTGTTTATTTTTCCTATTTTGAGTCATGTGAACTCCCTCATCTCTTCGTCTCTGCCACTTTTGGATATTCTATTAAACAAAACCAAACTCATAGAGAATTTTGTATGAGTAATAAAATATTCCTTTCATGAGAATCTAAAACACGACCTTAACTTAGTGGAAGGAGCTTAGGATCCAGCAAGATGCCTATTCATAGATGTTGGCAACATTTATGACTGCTGTTCTGCAGTGAGAAATGACTTTGGCGTTGGTTTCCTTTAGCTGTAGATTCAGACTGTGCAATAACCGAGGCTAGAATCCTAAGTAGGAATATAGAAAAGATTCACAGTGGTGCTTCGTGATACTTTTTCTTGGTAAATTTAGTGTAACTTTAAATAAGAGAAATATAATCGTAACTTATTTTAAAAATTCTCATCTTAGAAATTCAGATCCTTTCATAATAAAAATAGAAACTATTAATAAATATGACTAAGAAGTAATGACACACAAAGTGAAGTGGAAGGCAATCACCTTATTCAAGATGGAGATAATTTCTCATACTCATAAAGTCTAGTGGGAAAACATCAAGATTCTGAAGGGTGTGCCTTGGTTACTCCTTGTGTTCTAAATTCAGAGTCTTATTATTTGGACCATTGTGTAGTGGAAAGCTATAAATTTGTTTTTGCTGAGAAAATTTCACCAGTCATAGGGATCATGGCAAAATAGAAACCATCATCAAAATTAACAAAGCACCTCCACAGTTTCTAAGGAATCCAACATTCTTCCAATTTTTCATGCATTTCCTGCAAGATTTTGGGTGTATCTGCCCTTAGGAAATGTTTTTCCCTGAGCCTGTTTTTTAAATATTCTTAAATCATCAAGGTAAGAGAGAGAGGAAGATATCAAGTAGAGAAGCTCATGGGTCAGAGGCAAAAGTTAACACGTTTAAAATGAATGCTGAAACACTTCGACCATGATATATAACACAAAAGGTTAAACATGGGCAAACACAAGGGCACCCACAAGAGCTTCTGAGGAATGGTATTTCCAAATAAATGCTAAATTCAGGCTTGTCCAGCAGCTGCCTCTGACTGATCCTTTTCCAGAACATATTATTTGTCAAGGAGTCATATTGTATACTGATTTGTTAGAGGGGTTCTCAGGACATTCAGAGATTCTGTGGTTTCTGTTTGATTTAGTTCATTTGATGTGACTCTCTATATTGGTCTGAGAAGCTGCTAATTGCTATATTATTAATATTTTGTTTCTCTGCCACATGCAACCAAAATCAATTTCTAATTTACATGGACACCTAGCTGAGTTGACTGTGAAATATGACAAATATTTATATTCCGTAATGAACTATAAGCTGTGCCCTGACGTAAGCTGAGATACATGCTTAAATATCCAAGCAAGGTACCACAGTTCCTCAAATAAATAACTCACTATTTTTTTAAAATTTGTCTAAACTGCCACTCAAATAACTGTCTTTAAAATAAAACAAAACTCTCTACTTAATAAGATTTCATATGTCAAATTTTGTGAAAACTCTGACATTACTTTGGCAGGACTTTTAATTTAGTACTACATGATTGAATAACGTGTGGATGCTTACATGCTAAATGAACTAACTATATTTAGTTTATATCTTCAGGCACTGGCCTCTTGGAAAATTGATTCATTTTTCCTCTCTGCTCCTGATTTTCTTTTCTTTCTTCTTCCTTCTCCTCCTGCTCCTTCTTCTCAATTTCCTAAGAACCAGCTATGAGGCAGGAAAACAATATATCTATCACTAGTATGCTACTTGCAGTTTAAAATATGTCATGAAATTAATATGAATTTCTGAGAAATGTTATATTCAACTCATTTTACACATGAAAAAATATATCACAGAGGGTTAGTTGATTTGCTTACTCATGTAAGTGGTGAAATTATGGGTTATAAAGGACTTATCTAGAGATGCATTTATTCATTCATGCATGAAAACATATATATATATTTATATGAAAAATATAAAATATTTCATGTCCTTGTGTTGTTCTAGGTATTACAAACACAGTGATCACCCAGAACAAAGAAATACTTCCCATTCAATCAGCTAACAGATAGCAGAAATACACTTATCTCTGTTCTCCTGTTATATACATAAATTTTTTTATTTGTAAAGAGAAAATAACAAAAACAAAGACATAAAAAAACGACATAAAGCAGTAAAAATTATGCAGAATTTCAAAACAAGGTGATAGGAATTTAACAATGGTTGGTATATTACATATTATTATCTTCAAAGTGGTTACTCAGATAACCAGACATAGCCATGTAAGATTGATCAAACAATTACAAGTTAACTGTCCCTTTCAATAAACCAATGGAAGCTAGTAGTACAATTATCTTAGCTATCTTATATATATAAATATACATATTTTCCCTTCCTTCTTTCTTTCTTTTCTGTTTTCCCTCATCCCAATTGTTCTTTCCTATTTAAGCTGTTTATTTTCCTTTAACAATATCTGTTGTACTTTTCAAATTTTATTTATTCTTTCAGGTCTTTATACTAAGCAGGCAATACAATGTTTAGACATATGAATCTGATTTATTTCATTTATGAATATGGTCTTTAGTGACATAGATTTATTTATGAAAGTCTCTAGTTTATCTTTATTTATAGCTAAGTAATACTCCATTGTATAAAAATACCACATCTTTTTTATCCATTATTCAGTCGATGGACATTTGGGTTGTTTCTAAGATTTAGCCACCATAAATTGTGCTGCTATAATCATAGGTCCACATATATTGCTGTGGTATGATTTCAGTTCTTTTGGAAAAACACCCAAGAGGGCAATAGCCCGGTTGAATGGTACCTCTAATTCTAGTTTACTGAGGAATCTCCAGACTGAATTCCATGCTTAATTTTTTTTCTCTTGATCAACTTTTCATGCTTATATTTGGTAATCAGAACAACTAACTTGAAGACAACAATAGGCAATATAACAACCATTGCTGAATTCCTACCATCTTGTTTAATGAAGCTTGTATTATTTCTAGTTATGTTTTATTTCTTGTTATTGTCTTTATTGATCAAACTTGAATTCTTACGTCTGGTAATCTGAGCAACTTTGTCAAAGATAACCATATGTAATGTAACAACCTTTGCTAATTCCTATCATCTCATTTTGAAATCTTATATCATTTTTATTGTTTTTGAATTGTTTTGTTTTTGTGTTCATTGTTGTTTTTTTTGTTGTTTTTTCCCTGTACAATAAAAAAGGTAAAGAAAAGAATCTTTCCCAACCATGATTGGACATACATTATTGGGAGAGGACTCAGATTGAAAAAGCAAACAAAATGCTAAAGTCAGGCATGAATGAAATTATTCAAAATGTGTCAATATTATAAGAAAATTAAGCACAATATCATGTAACACAAAGCAGAATATTCTGATGGAGTATGACAACCAGGTTTCAGGTCGGATGAACATATAGTATCTGAAAAAGAATATTTCAACTGACCTCTTAAGTCTGAATAAAGTGGTTATCAGAAGAATTTGGAAAAAAAAATCATTCAAAGCATAGAGAGTGGCAAAAGCAACATCATGTATTGAATAGAAGAGTTACTGATATTGATGGCAGCAGGGTAAGCAGGGAGCCAGTGGCAGGAGCGGTCCACCACTGGCGGCATTTTGGTTTTGCTTTCTTTGTAAACAGAAATGAATGGAGTTATTTCTTTTAATAAGAAGTGCAGGACGATGTGGTTAATATTTAAAAATCATCCCTTTCAGTATACAAAGGATGTTGTAGGGATAATACCATTAGGAGGAAAATTAAAAAGCCAGCGAATAGTATTACATCATCAGCAAATAATGATAATTTCACTTCTCCCTTTCTTATCCTTATTCCGTTCATTTCTCTCTCTTGTATAATTGCTCTGGTTAATGTGTCCATAACTATATTGAATAGGAGTGGTGACAGTGAACATTCTTGTCTTGTTCCTCTTTATAAAGTGAAAACTTTAGGTTTTGATCAATTAATATAATGCTGGAAGTTGGTTTAGTTAATGCTTAAGTTTTTGATCAATTTTGCATGTGTATATCTGGTAATCTGAGCAAGTACTTTGAAGATAATATGCAATATAACAACCATTGTTGATTTCCTATGATCTCGTTTTGGAATTCTCTTTTTTTAAAAAAGAAAATAGTATTTATTCTCTTTAACATAATAAAAAAGCCAATAAACTGTCCCAAGGGGGAGAAATACAAAAATTGTAGACATTTACATGACTTATAGGAGACTGCAGTTCTCTAGAATACAGGAACCTAGAGAAAAATTACACAATTGCCTGCCTAAAAAAATAACAAATCAATAACTGAGGAAGTTACCTAGGAAATCAGAGCACATGGCAGGTTGGGGTCACTGCACCATAAAGTCTCCTGTGTGGAATTTGAACAGTGAGAGTACATTGCCTAAAAAAAATAATTGAATTGCAATATTAATATGTACATGTTTTGAATAATAAAAACTAAACTTAGCCTGTATGGCATTTTTAACTTTTTTATTTTCCATTAATACATAGCTGTGTTCCATAGTGTTTAAATAACACATTTTAATTCTTTTTTTATTCTCTTCATCCCCTCCCCCATCTCTTCATTTCTTGGTCTCTTTCCCTTTTGTAATATATCTATCTCACCACTTTCAATTTTCCAACGTTTATTTTGCGCTTCCTTCACACTAGAATTTCTCATACAAGAAATGCTGTGTGATATTTAAGCTTGTGTGCTTCATTGTCTTACTTCATTGTGGTCTCAAGATGCATCTGTTTTTCTACAAATTACTCAGGTTTTTCTTTCTTTAAGGCAGAGCCATGCTCCATTGTTTGTCAGTGGCACATATTCATTCATCTTTTGATACCCGGATGGACCACTTTCAGGATTTAGTACTTATACATTGTATTGCTGTAAAAATATTATGCATGTATCACTGTCATGTGATATCTTTAACTCTTTTGGGAAGATACCTAGAAGGGGAATGGCTGGAATTTCCGTATTAACTTTTGTGAAGAATCTCAATACTGATATGCTCTTCATTTTTAAAAATGTTTCAGACCCTATTCTATTCTCCAAAGTAGTGACTTTGTGAAATACCAAAGAAAATCATACTTCATTGGTTAAAAAGAAACCACAAATAAAAGATGATTTTCATTAATGAAATTAATTATAATATTAAGCTATGTTTCAGCCTTAAAAAATTGTTCTTTTATATGTACTGAAATAATAATTTACATGTATAACACCATAGCTGATTTTTGTTCATGAGATAAAATTCTTAAATACAGATATGTGGATATTTAAAATTAAAATCCAAATGGAAAGATTTATCATAAAATCTGTTCTTTGACTTTTATTTCATTACAACCCCCTGAGACAAGTTTATTGCTATAATATAATAAGCAGATTCATCATTTATCACACTAAAACAATCTAAAACACAACTGGGGGCCTATCTGCTTCCACTCATTCTGGCTCAGGAAGGTGTACTGTTCTTTGGAGAAAGATTGATAATTCATTCACACATTTTTAAGTTAATCATTTTATTTTTAGATAATTGTTGGAGTTGCGAGAAAGCACATTCAAGATCTTATGGATTTTTTAATCTAATTTCCAACAATAGCATTGTCAAAATTATTGTACAATATTATAAACAGATGTTGGTATTTCTATAGTCAAGATACACTTTGTATTTTTCTTTCTTTTTGAGAAAAATATTTGATCCCTTTTCATCACAGCAAAGCTCACTACCTCCTTGACTTCTAAGAAGCACTGAGTTTTAAAAAATTTTATACTTTGTTCATTCTAGGAATCATATATCAATGAAACTGAGCAATAGGTATCATTTGAGACTGTGATTTCTTTGCTCAGCATAATTCTCTAGAGACATATCGAAGTGTATGCCAGTAAGCTGTTCATTTTTATTGCTGGCTAAGACAAAACACTACTGATTTAATTTCATGTGTTAAATCATTTGCTTATTGAAAGACCTGTGTATTGCACCTTGTTTAGAGTATTGTTAATAATGACATTATGAAAATTCATGTTCATAAATTTTGTGTGTACATAGTTTGCATTTATCTGGGATGTGTAACTGTGAATGAGATCCCTGGGTCATATACATGAAGAAATTGTCAAACTGTTTCCAGTGGCTGTGCCATTTAATATTCACGTTAGTGATTTAAGAATGATCACATTTTCTCATATCTTTAGCAAGATGTAGCTCTGCAATTATATAAAAAAATAGTATAAATTTTCAGGGCATAAAGTTTACATTCCTCTTGGAGAGTAAGTACATAACAGAACTTGTTTATTTTTAAAATTTCCATCTCCTTTCCACCCACCTCCCTCCATCTCTAACTTTATTCTTGCTGTTACCACTATCTTTGCTCATATTCATGTATTTATTGTTAATATTTGATAGCTGTCCCTCACATGTGTTAGTTCTTACTTCCCTTTCCATTCTGCCTGTTCCCTTTTTCTCAGTCTGCCAGACGCCTTACCATTTTCAAGATACCTATTCCCATGTTTCCTTGTATGCATCCTTTATTTTGATTTTGTTTGTACTTTGCCTTACTCAGAGATGGCCTGACAGCAAAACAAGAACCAGCAGATTTTACCCTTTGCAGCCTCAAAATTGCAAAAATGAATTCTTTTGAGCAGACAGACCCAGGTCACTATGTTCCAGAATGGTGGGGGCCTAGAGAATTTGTTCCTCCAGACTGGGTTTGTAATAGTCAGCAATCTAGATGCTTGGCCCCTACAGCCAGGAGAGAAGGAAGCCTGGCTACTGTTCCATCTGGCAGCAGACCTTGGACCCATCCACACAGTGCTGATTGTAGATGCATGCACAATGCAAGATTTGTACAGTTAGGAAGGCTTCCATTTAAAGTTCAGAAGAAAATCTGGCACAACACGCATTTGACCTTAAGAGGGTAGTGTATGATGCTGTGACTGTGAAGCCAAAGGTGCATTGGAAACCGCAAATGGTTGGAGAAGCTGGAGTCATGGATTGACAGGGAAGCCACAAGAAGTGAGCAAAGCCAGCCCAAGAGAGAAGCAGTGAAGGCTACAACCATTGGCAGTGCCTTAGGGACAGAGCCACCCAACCCCTTTGGGGCTGGGCTCTTACCACAGCTGGTCAGGAATGCTGAATATGGAACTACTGGACTAAATGTTTGCCCCAGTGAAATTTGTTCTTGCCTTGTTTCTATTCTTTTCTGCCTTTCTATTTCTAGCTTTTGGAAAGGGAATATTTCTCATTCCAGTACATATTGAAAGTGTTTAACTTTCTTCTTATTTTCATAGGGGCTCACAGCCTTATATCTCAAAGGAAATTTTGGACTTGAACTTTTCAGCAGTGCTGAAATTGTTAGAAATATGACAACTTTTAGTGACAGACTAGCTGCATTTCCATAAAGGGATGTATATGAGTCTTTTGGGAGGCAGGGACAAAATGTTGGGGCTTATATCCAGATAACTCCAAAGGCTCATGTGCTCTCAGGTGGAGCTTTTGGGATTTGGCAGGATCATGGGTATATGATACTGGATTATGGGTGTGATAACTGGATTAATCCACTGATTGGATTAGCATATTTCTAGGTGTGGATAATGGGAAACCACTGTGGGTGTTGGTGTCACCAACCAATAGGCTTATCGTTAGAGTAGAATAAAAGGGGACATGGGGGCTAAATGCTTCCTGATTCCTTCCCCGCTAGGCCCATTTGCCATGCCTCCCTACCTTGGAGCCAGCCAACTATGGACTGTAACAGAGAGTGCACTAAAATAAACACTTCTTTAACTTGTGGGTGTTTTGTATTATCCCCAGCAAAGAGAAAATAACTAAGACAGAGTCTTTTTGACCTTTCGTCTTCATTCTCAAAGCTTCATGCACTAATTATCAGAGTGTATTGCCTTCCTGGAGCATACTTTCAAGCTTGCATAGCCTTCTGAAATCTGTATAGAATTCTCTTGGACCCAACAATGTTGCATTCTGTATAATGCCTATGTGAATAATGCAAGGTCTGCCACCAGCTTGGCCAGTAGATGACCCCATTTGGGGCATGGCTAAAGATCTCTTGAAATGCCTTGATAAGTGAAATCTGAGAAGCATTTCTCCCTTCACTTCAGAAAATACAGAATATCAGTCATTTTCTTCTCAAACCAAAGTCTTAAGTATTGCAGTGAAACAGAGGGATCTTGCTGTTTCCTGAGATGGCTTTAAGGTATCCTTATTCTTGTTCTTATGGAACATACTTGTATTCTTTTGATGGATAGCTGGTAGCCAAGTTATAGTCCAGTGTACTGTAATTTTGTACAAACTTCCTCTCTGCTCACCAGCAGTATTTTTTCAAATTATTTGACTGACATTTTGCTTATTCTTACCACAGTGGGCCTCACTAAAAGCACTACCTGAATGTTGGGCTGCCCTAATATTTCCACAAGTAAATCTCTTAAGCTTTGTCTGCTGCAAAATTCTCAAGACAAGAGAAAAATATAGGCACATTTCTTTGCAGAACATAACAAACTCTGTAGCTCAATGGCCAATGCAGTCCTTCTTCCAGCTGAACTCTTACGACCCTTGTCTTTACACTCTGTATGTCCAACAGCACTCTGGTCTTCATATTTGATCACATAGACTTCACAGAATTCTCGGGCTCCTCTCACTGACATCTTCAAACTTTTCTGAACTCCTTTTCTGAACTAGTTTCAAGGGCTTTTGCAGTGTATGGACACGTATATATGTAGATAACAACCCCATTCCTGGTACAAAAGTCTGTCTTAGTTACTTTATAATTGCTAGAACAAAATGATTAACACTTACAAGTTAAAGTAGGAGAGATGTATTTTTCTTCAGTTTTTAGGGAATTCAGTTCATAGTCAGCTGGATCCAAGGCAAGAATGATATGGTGGAAAGGACTGGTAGAGGAAATCTCCTCATGTCATTTTAGCCAGGAAACAGAGCGGGGAGGAATAGGAGAGAGATGTGTTCTCCCAGATCATACCTCCAGTGCCCCACATCTAACCAAGCCTCACCACCTGAAAGCAAGTCAGACGTAGCATCCCCAGAATTTAATTACCATCCAAAAGTCCTTCCTCTGAGTACATGAAACTTTAGGGTGAAAATCTTTATAAAAACCATAACAGGTATGTAATATGGTTTTTCACACTTAGTAAAGTAGTATGTGTGGTCTGCTCTCCTTTATGTAACCCTGTTCCTTTTGTTTCCAAAGGGGAAAATTATGGAACTTATTTTACCACAATGCTAGACTGTTCCCAAGCTAGTTCAGCCAATATCTACATTCTGTCTCCTAACAGTAATGAATTCCAAAACAGACTGCTTATCCAATCAAATTTTCTGCCAAGGCATTTATCCTTGATTTTTTTAGGGGAAAGAGACTTATTTTGATTGATATATACAGATAATCTGCCACAAAATCAAAGACAATTTGAGTGAAATAGAGTTCAAAGTAGAAGACAGAAATGGATTTCCTGGATTCTATTTTAACAACTGGATTTTGTTTTGCTGGGTGCCAGTAGCCAACCTGGACCTGATAAATCTTTGCTGCAGTGAATTATTTTGTCTCCTAATATATTTTCAAATATATAAAATTGAAAATATTATGATTTCTGTAATTTAGTTTCTTCCTTTGTTTATTTATTTATTTATTTATTTAATTTTTTTGCGGTACTGGGGATCGAACTCAGGACCCTGAGCTTGCTAGGCAGGCACTTACTCCACTGAGCTATATCCCCAGCCCCCCTTTGTTTAAATAAATCGTGGTTGTATTTAGTGAACCTTATGGAACAGATGATAATTTAGTACAAAAAATAGAATAAGGAAATCTTTCTCTGCTTAATAGATTCACAAAAGCTCAGTGAAGTGCTTACTAGCAAATTTCAAATTAAGGGCCTGCAAAATATATTGTTTCATGTAAACCTAGAGATTTTTAACATTGCTTGATTTTAAATGAATCAGTCTCCTTTTATGTGATATTGTGACCAGGTAGAGGTGTTTATGGTGGAAACGGTGCATTCAGAGTACTCTGAGTAGAAACAAGCAAATAAATAAGCATACAAATTTATTTTTATTTTATAATTTTAAATGATTAGTTTGCTGAAATATAACATGTTTATATACATGTAAATAAATTTATATTTGTACATATTCTCTATTTTACATTATATCTGTATATCTATATCTAGAAAGAGATATGCAAATGATAAAAATACATTTTTCAAGGTAAGCATACTAGTATAATCACCCTACAGATCTTACAGCATATATTTGGTTAGATCCACTAGTAATATTGAATATAGCTATAATTTATTTATGTATATTACTGTAAAATGTTTCAATGCATGGAAATAAATTTATACAACTTAGTATTCATAAATTGTTTTAGTGTCCATTTATTCTTTTCCATTCATTTTACACCTAAAATGCATTTTGAATGGCTTTTGTTTAAAGTATGATGCAAGATCTACAGATTTTCCATAATAAATATAAATTAATATATCTTTCATTGAAATACTGTCTTTAGTCATTTGTGTACATTTTAACTATGTAAATGTCAAAATGTCATATAACACCTTTACTTCCAAACTTGCATTTTCCTCCAGTAATATATTTCTACCCTAATGTCAAGGCCAAGTTTTCTTAAGCATTGTAGTTATTATTTAGTAGAGTATGCCCATGGATTTATTGTTCTTCAAAATTATCTTCATTCACTTTAATGTCTTAGCTTAATCTTTGAATAGAACATTATTATTATTTGCCTGTAACTTCTTTAAAATCGAGCTCTGTAATTCATGAATTCAGAGAAATTTTCAATTACTATGGATTTTATTAATTTATTTAAATATGATTAGTGAGAAGTCTTATTTTTGCTCCTTTGAGAATAGCATATACATAAAACAAAAATCTCTCACTCATTTGAAAACATTCACATTTTCTTTTATGTGTAACTGTTTTATTACAATATTTATTGCTGCAATTTCATCTCATATGTCCAGCTTAAATTTTTTAATACTACTTATATTTTTATATCAATATCTTTCATCAGATTTTTAAAAGTTTCCAACATATGTTCTAGTGTTTCTTCTCCTGTCTCTCCTCTCTTTATGCAGAAGCATCAGTTCTAGATACGATAGACCAGCTGTAGTGCCTTCTATGTTTTTTTCTTTTGAATTTTCATTCTCTATCTCTCCAAATCTGAGTCAAGACATATGGTCTATTGTCCTATATTTTTGTTCCTTAATTATCTCCTTTACCATGATAATCTTTTCATAGCATAAGTGAGTTGATTATTTGGCTTTATTAGCTAGGATAAGGGGAGTGGAAGGAAGGGAAAATAATTGAAATATATATGTACATGTACCAACTTCTTACAGCGATTGTAAGCATTACATACTGTAAACATGTACAAATAAGCAAAAACATTTACTTCTTCTTTTATTAATCTTTATCTTATAGTTGTCCAAATCATCAATTCTCTTGCATATAATATGACCTTCATTTGACTCCTTTTGTCTGTTACTTCAATGTTTGGTCCTTCCAGGAGATATTCCTAGTAATTTTTTCTCTTAATTTTTGATCATTTTATTTTTGTATGTAATATGCCTGCTAATATATAATTGAACTTCATTAAATGTTTTTAAAAAGTCTATGAAGTTTTGAATGGTATTATATTCTTCCTCTAAGAATTTTTCTTTCTTTCAAATAATTAGGATTGAGTCATAATATTTCCATCCAGCCTGATATTAATCTGATTTTTAGCCCCAAATCAGTCTTTATTAGGGCTTTACTGTTTATTCATCTTCATTTTCCTTTTTCCTGCCCTTATAGATTTTGGGAAGCTACTGATATTTTGAAGAGCCTCTTCAAAGGGTATCTTGTCCTCCAACATGTGTCTGTGGAGACCTGAAAGGCTGCTGAATAATCCTAGACTTTCAACTATTTACCTAATTCTGCTCTATTTTATAGTTTCTCACCTATATCTAGTGTATTATTAAAATCTGAACATTAGTGACAACATTGGATTATCTTTTACTATTTTTTTCTTTCTGAAAATATTTTGTTCAAATACAATAGCCTCAGTTGCTCTTGAGTAGCTTCCAACAAATATTTCTTTAAAAGTTCTTCTCAATTCACAATACCTAATGTACATTTTGGAGCAGGAAAAAAATATATATATATACACATAAAGTTAAGATAGTTATACAGCATTTTCTATTTGTTCACTGAAAAGATTTGTGCTAATATTATTTGGACAACATTTCATGCCCATGTCTTGTACTATGTGTAACTACTATGAAGGTAACAATATACAATGTATTAATTATTGTTACTCTCCTAATAGCCTGATTTGAAATTGGGTTTTATTTTATTTCTATTTTTCTTCTTCTCTTTAAATTAAATGTTAACCCATTTATCAAGTTTTTTCCGTGTAAATATTAATCTTATGAAGTCTATCTTTCTTCACTAGAAATGGAAGTGTTCGCCTCTCTTTTTTTCCCTTTTTACTTCTTATTAGGACTATCCAGAGCTACTATCTACTATGGCAGAATTTTATAACTCAATGGTTAAAGAGAAAATCTTTTCATATCTGTTAAAACTCTATAATATAGCTGCTGAGTGAACATCAGTGAGAACATTTTTCAGGTGATTTTAAGAAATAGAAAAAAGTATTATTTTATCCACATTTGACTTTCATGTGAGTCATAGGTAAAATGTGTTGTAATTAACAGTAATGTTTTAAACTTCAGGATTGTTTTCTTGCCTTCTTGAAAAAGTTTAACTTAAAATGTATTGCAAACATATACCAAAAAGTAGGAAGGATATCAAAAGATGGGTGAAGGTCGGAGGGAGTAAAGGAAAAGTACATCAAAAAGGAATTAAGTAATACTGCATTGTACATAAAGACCACATCTTTTTTGTCCATTCCTTGCGCAATGGGCCTTTGAGTTGTATGCAACATTTACCTATTACAAATTATGCTTCAATGAATATAGGTGTGCTTATATCTATGTAGTATGACGTTTTTAATTTTTCCAGGAAGATACCCACAAGGAATAACTGGGTCAAATGGGACCTCCAGTCCTATTTTTGAGGAATCTCCATACTAATTTCCCCAGGGGTTACATCAGTCTGCACTCCCACCTACAGTGGAGAAGGGTTCCCTTTTTCCCCACAGCTCTTCCAGCATTGGCTACTGGTTGATTTCTTGATGAGAGTCAAGTGTGATGGAGTGCGATGGAATGTCAGTGTTGTTTTTCTTTACATCTTTTGAATGACCAAAGATGTTGGACTTGTTTTCACGTACTTATTTGCCATTTGTATTTCTTCATCTCAGACGTGCATGTTCATCTCAGTTGCTCTGTTTTGGCGCTATTCAGCCATAACGAAATATAAACCAAAGACTTTTGAAAGGTAAATGAATGCAATTTGAGACCAAGTTCATCAGTGAAATAAATCAGACTCACATGTGGAAACATACTGTCTCCCTGGTGTGAGACACTGAAAGAGAAATAAGATCCAAAGTGTGCAATAGATATTGTGAAGTGGGAAGACATTGTTCCAAAAGTAAAAGGAACTAGGAAGGGGAAAGGAAAAAAATGCATAACAGTTATTTCACTAGTTTCTCTTAGTTTATTGGAAAGAAAGTTTTGTGCTAATATCATTTTGAGATGTTTTATGCCAATATAATAGTCTGAGTAACTACTTTAAAGCTAACAATACACAATGCATTAACTGTTGTTTTTCTCCTATTATTTTATTAATTTCCTTTTACTTTTTTCCATAAAATAAAGTCAAAAAAGAAATTAAGTTGTATTATATATATGTACCAATTCTCCATAAGGAATGTAAACAGTATGTGCTACAAACATATGCTATTTTTAAAAAAGAATTAATTCATACATGTTCTAAATTATTGCTTTAAAATGATCATTACTAGCTGGGCTAGAGGTTTAGTTTAGTACTAGAGTACTAAACTAGAGTGCCTATTATGGCCTTAAACTGATACCAAGCAGTATCAAAAGAAAGACAAACAAAAAACAACTAGTCATAGCTTTCTTGACTTTTTACAAAATGCATACTAAGATAAACTAAGTAAAGAAATAACAAGTTCATAATTTTAACACCCTAAAATAAACACTTTCTAATATAAGTGAAAACAATCTCACTTTCCAATAAAATTGACAATTTATTTCTATTACATTGCAATATTCTATTTTTTAGAAAGCATTATCTTCATAATATGCATTTTTCACTCTGCATGTATTTTTCTTAATGAAATGATAACGTGAAATTGCAACGTTCAATCTTTCTACATATGAAGAGGGGAGTAATAAGAAGAAAATTAAATTTGTTTCCAAATAACAAGTTTACAAGAAACCTGTGGCATACATTGCATACTGGACTACCTCTAGTTTTATGTTTCTGTTATTAATTTTTGTCCTACTTTTTCTATGATGCTTAAAATTCTCTTCTGTAATACAGGGATTATTTAGTTTTGTTTTAATTGGTTATTCTTTGGGTATAAACCCATATAAAACCTGTATAATTAATAAAGAATTGTAAAATCAATGAACTAAATGAAATAGAAATATATCTCTCAAAATTTAGTTAAAATGTTCAAGAAAGAAGATATTTCTTTATCTGTGAACATAATTACTCAAAAAGAAATAGCGCTATAAAAACATAATTTTTATATAATGAAATTCTCTCATAATTTTCTCTCTGTAATAGTTAATTCTGGAACTTTTACATATTAGGCATCTGATCATATTAAATTAATTAACCACCATTATTGAGTAATAATTTTTAAATTACATGAGTTCACACTGAAATATCCTCCATGTAGAACTACTTAGGAATAGAGACAAAAGTAATAGTTAACAGCACAATAAATTGTTATATATGGCTTTCCCTTAATGGGTAAAAATTTATTCACTTTTCAGAAGTGCTGTGCTCTTGAACAGATAGGTCATACTGGAGTATGTCCTAGAGACTACATTTAAGCTTCACACAAACCCATCTTCCTTTTGGGTGAGGTATTAGTGTGTACAAACATGCACTGTACCTAGGGTGAGTTGAGTTTTAGTGCTTATACAGCATTGGTCCTATGACACTAGAAAGTTATCTGACATTACTAAACTTCACTGTCCTTGGCGATAAACTCAGGAATATATGGAGCTCATATTTTTTCAGAAGGTAAGTGGATCAGCAGAAAATGTAAATATGTGGAAGGAAGAGTTACATCGATGTGGCTTCCCCAACACTTGATTTTTATCATTGTCTATCTTTTCAGAATTAGAGAAATGCCTTGGGTATCAGTGCTGAAGCTCCAAACCCAGGTAATGGGACACCAGTCCTGCCTTGGAGATGGCCAACATGAAGAGTGACCTCATTCAGGAACAGAGAAGAGGACGTATTTGATGCCAAAACCCACAGTAAGTACTCACTCCCCTTTTTATTTTTATTTTATTTTTACTTCATTTTTGAGACATAATGTGTTGATTTTATGTTTTTTCTATTTCAACCATTGTAAACACTTATGCAACCACTACTCACAAGGAAAACTTTTCTCATGACTTTTTAAAATAAATAAACCTTACTTCCTCAGTAAAATAGTCTCCTTTATAATAGCCAACTTGATTTGTAGTAGCTCAGCTTGGTTTTGCATGAATTTAAACTTCATGTAAACGAAACATTTCTTTTGGTTTACTTTTTTTAAACATATGGTTTCTAATATTTGTGCTTGTCACAATATATTTTCATGTCTCCTTTCTTTTTCTTTGTGGTTAGAAATCCATTGTATGAATAAGCTTTGTTTGTTTATTGCTTTGCTTTTGTGTTGCTGGGCTTCTTTTTTGTTAACATTGGCCATTTAAAATCATGCTTTCATGAATTTTCCTGTACATATCTTTCTGTGGACAACTATTCTCAATTTTCTGGAGTAAATATTTTAGACTCCATCCCAGTACATATACAAAATCAATTCAAAATGAATTACAGATTAAACTTCAAAGCTGGAAGTACAAAGTCTCTAGATGAAAACACTGATGAATATCTTTTCCAGTACTCAGTAGAAAAACTTCTTTTATGGTATTAAAAACAAAGCAAAAACTCTAGATACTAAAATATGTTAATTGACCTCCACTCAGTATAAATCTTTTGTTCATCAAAAATTATTATGCAAATAAATAAGAAATTAAAGAAAAGAATGTATATTATGAATAGATGGACTCCTAAAGTTTGTCATAACTGAACTGATAAACATTGAATAGAAATTTTAGCAGTTACAGTTCCAAGAACCCAAATGAATCACAGATAAGTGTATGCATAGAGGCTGAACACAATTAGTCAACAGGGAAATGTTAACTGATGCTGCCGAGATATTTGTCCACCTCTACTGGAAACACTAAAATAAAGAAAGATATCAAATGTTGGTAAGGATGTTGAACTGATGTAAATACACACAAGCACCTTAAAAGATCCATGGCAGCATCTTAACACCTTAACCATATACTGCATCTACTCAATGCCCTATTAGTTTTAACTTTAGATTCATTTTCAAACACTTTTTTAAAAAGATAACATTTGTTGATCTTGTGCTAAATGTGAGATAATATTCAAATCAAATTATTTTTCTATATTATTCCACTTATCTTTCCATTGATAATTGACAAAAAAATTAGTTGTATACCATTTTGCAGATGTACAGACTAGAGCCTTAGGAGATTGATTGCATGGCCTGCAAAAAAATGAGACCATTGTCATGGCGGGAATTGTATGTCAGTAAAGAATCAAGGCCTTAATAGTCATGACTAAACAACTGAATACCATTTCTTGGTATAGAGAAAAATGCAGAAAATTTAGCCTAATGAATTTATCAGTCAGTGTTTACTAGAGAAACAGATATAACACAGGATACACAAATATATAAGAATTTACAAGATTAGCTTTCAGCGGCCACCCAGAGAGTCAGATGTGGAGGAGCGCAGAGGATCTGTTTGCACACTGGAGACCAAATGATTCAGTCAAAGGTTTTGAGCTCACTGTGGTGTCCCATGTGAATCTGCAAGAGGAGGCAAAGATTCTGGGATAAAAGGCTGCAGAATCTATTTCAAATGGCTGAAGGATCTGTGTGGAAATGCAAAGAGTGAGCTGGAAGCCAGAAGATGATATCCAAGGCGAATATGAAGACTGGACTTCTCTGAAGAAGTGGATCCATCCTTTATTTTCCCTTTATACCATCCAGGCAAGAAGCTACCTTAGGGTGGTCTTCCACATCCTAGGGTAAGTGATGGCTGAGCTATTTCAGTTAAACTTCTCTTACTCAAGTTGACACAACCAATCAACCATCACACTGCACTTGCTTTGGGATCTATATTTTGCTGTCTTCTTACTAAGTAAATTACTTGAGCTCCCAGAAGATCTGTGTCCTATCTGACATGTGGGCAAGGGCACAATGTGATGGTTTCTTGGAAGGATAAAATGTATAACATATGCAATGACATTGGCAGTGGATTTGTATTTCATGATTCAAATATGCACAGGACTTTTTTTCTCATTTCCCTAAACATGCTTGTGTTGGTGTATTTTCAGTTTGTGACACTGGACCAAAGGGCCTAGAGTTTAGAGAAAATATTAATATTCAGGGAATTGGTGGAAAACTAGTTTCTATTATTTGTAAGAAGTCTGGTTTAAGAAAATGCAATGTCATATTTACATGTGATGACTTTAGGACTCCCTGAACCTTAGAGTTTATATTCAAAACTTGCTGCTTTCTGATTTGCCATGAGATTACAGGAGAGGCCCACAATAATCCGAGGTTTCACTAGCTTCACTATTCGTTAAAAAGGCTTGTTATGTTCATGCTAGACTTATAAAGAGCATTTTAGACACACATGGTTATTTGATTAAAAAGGAAAACTCTGCAGGTGAAAGAAAGTTTTAGGCAGATGCAATCACAGGGAGCCTCTCATACATCATTTATCCTGTCTGTGCTTCTGAGCAGAAGGCTGTACAGTGAGGAGTCCATTTTCTTACCTAGTTCTGAGCATTTGTACACCCATGTCTCAGAACTCCAGGTGTCCTTGGTATATTTTAAAACCTCTCACATGTCTACTTCAGGGGTCCTGTGACAATCACAGGGGTCTTTTATCTATGACGATGTTTGAGTGAGGAATCAGGACATCCATTTCATCATAAATCATGAACTGAACCAAAGGGAGTAGTGAATACTATGCTTGTATTGCTTGCTATATTCTTAACATACTACTGAGTACTCTCCTTTCATTCTAATACAGTTAGCATTACACACCTGTTATTGACGTTTTATGCCTGTTTTATAGATAAAGAAATTGTATAAGATCATGCAATCAATTATTTATAGGCTAGCATTTTGATTTTCTATGACTTAGTGAAAAATATCTGTACTTTGGCTTTTCGCTATAAGTTGGGCTGGTGAGGCTGATTTGGTGGTGGTGATGCTATGGTGATAATTATTACCATAGCATCAAAACAAAATGGAATGGAATAAACCTAGACACTATTAATAGAGTTATAACTTAGGGCAAAATTCTTTTTTGCATTTAAGTAAATCATTTCAAGTACTTGTAAACTGTAATACTAAATTACATAAATCATTCTTCCTAGCTTTGGTTGCAAGGTCTGATAATCCAAGAGATGGAAGGAGTATAGGATATAAAAGGAGAGAGAAAGAAACCTGTGCAACAAGGACAGGTTGTATCTAAGACAATGATCCAAAAGGAGCTATTGGCTCCACAGTGTCCAAAGCAGCGCTCTCTTGCAGAGTAAGTGTTTAAAGGAGTGAGGGAATTAAGGGCCTTTTAGTCTCAGGACCTGGTCTTTGAGCCTATGGTCACAGGTCTATTTTGTTTTTGCACAAGTTTTCCTATTCAAGAGACTGAATGTCCCCTGATCAGGAATTTTTTATACAGCAAGCAGATTTAATGGGCTTCATTATTATGAGGCACAGCAGAATGTGAGCGAGCGTCATGACTCAGGGAAAAAATGCCCACTGGCTTTTCCCTTCAGGGAGATGAAGGGGATGAAAAAAAGGAATTAAGATGTGTTATGCACATGTACCAATGAACTAAGAGGAATGTAATTTTCTGTGCAGCAAACATGTACTAATACAAAGTAAAAGTTGGAAAGCAATAAAAATTAGAAGTACCAGTGTTCAGAGTTACACAAGTGCTTCTATTCCATGGATATTTTTGTTACTTTCATGGCAAGAACCTGGGCCCAGTGCTCACAGTACACTGAAAAAGAAAATAGAAATGTAAAGACAACACAAACTGAGAAAACAGCCCAGGAAGAGTTCGTGTGGCAGGTAAGACGAAGCACAAGGGAAGTGTGCTGCATTTCCCAGGTAAGAACTACCAGGTGATATGTGAAAGTGCCCCAGCTCAGAGATGACAAGCGAAGGGTGAGGAACCCTGAGATGGGATGGCACATCTGAAGGACAGCAGAGAAGTAACTAATCAGCCCAGGAGCTGGGAAAGTACAAAGCTTTGCAGGGGTTCATAGACGAACACACTATTAGGGGTGTAGAGCCGGGGAGGGGGAGATGGGTCACTGACGGCATCTCGCGCTGGCACTCTTCCCCACGCTCTGCTTCCCGGATGCCATGGAGTGAGCAGTCTCGCCGGACCACGCACTTCCCCCACGATGCTCCTGCTTTGGAACGAGCTGACCATGAGCTGAAACCTCTAAACCCTCAAACCTGATAAACCTCAACCTCCTTTAATTTGTGGGTGTCATGTATTTTGCTACAGCAATGAGAAAGCAGACCCATAAAATGACATACAATAACTATCGACCTTCCCTTATCTTCAGTAGATTCCTCTGTGTTTGGTATCTATAGTACACTATCAGTTTTCCTCCCAAAACATAACTGAAGTAACAATTGATGCGACCCACAAAACTTCAGTGATTCCCTTTTCCATATGAAATAAACAGTCAGCTTAACTTTTAGATCGAAACACATATCTCTGCATTATTCTGCTTTGCACGGTCTGTGTTAAAAACAAGCTGGCTTGAAGTTCATACCTCAACTTGAAGTAATTTTAATACTGTGTTCCATTTACCAGCTATGTTAAATCCATATCCTCTTTCTCCTAGATTATACAGTATTATAAATAAAGGAGAGACTTATTTAACTCTATGTATGGTCTAAGCCATAGACAATATTATATTTCAAAATATCTGGACATTATGCTGTACATTTTCATTTTATTTAAAATATAGGTATTATCACTGAAGTTGAACTCAGATTTGGAAACAGACACCAAGAGAAGTGAGGAGATTACGTAGCACGCAATTGGTAGAGGTATCTCTAAGGTTAGAAGAGAAACAGAAAACTTGGTGAGCACCAGCTGCCTAGAGCAGGGCTTGCTTAGTTCTGCAGTCTGCTGAGAAGCAACCATAATCCCAGATCTCCAAAGACTGTGTGTCTGCACTCAGAGGACAATGAGAAGAATGCTATGAAGGGTATTTGTGGAGGCAAAACTGTGCTTGAGCCCCAGCTAGCAAATCTTTGCCTTAGTAAGGGCTGGATCAGATTAGACCTGGACGTTTTGACAGTTTCACTTAATGGTACTCAGTTTCTTTCTGAAATTTGAAATATACAAGATTATATAGGGGATGCTATGAAAAATGTCTATTTTTGCCTCTGGTTTGTACTTACTGAGCAGGGAATTTTAGATTTGCTTTGTGGAAAATCCTTCCTAAGTCATTTTAAGCCTTTTATTCTTAGCAACCATCTGGTGAGAAGCCTGAGATTTTAGTTGGAAACTTTTGCTTTTTCCTGTTTTTTTCTTATTTATTTGTTTTCCAATATTCTTAAAAATTTTAGTTCTTTTCATGGTCCCAAATGAACTTACTTCTTTCCTTAATTTCCCACTTCTCTCATCCATGTAGCAATTGCTTTTCTTTTACTTTCTTTTGCTTTTTGTTTTGTTTTGTGGTGCTAGGATTTCAACCCAGGGTCTCATTTCTTTCTTTCTTTTTTTTTTTTTTCCGGTACCGGGGATCGAACTCAGGACCTTGCGCTTGCCAGGCAAGCGCTTATGCCACTGAGCTATACCCCCAGCCCCCAACCCAGGGTCTCATGCATGCTAGGCAAGCACTCTGCCTCTGAGCCAAACCCCAGCCCTGTTTTTCCTCTTTATTGGTGGACATGCACACATGTATTATGGATATTATAAAAAAAAGACCTCAGTCCTAAAAGGGTACTGTACTAAGAAAATATACTAAGAAAATCTTTGGAACCACATTATGATTCAAATTTTTCCTCTATCACTCTATAGGAAATGGTACTTGAGTCATTTCTATAATGGGCTCTGACTTATTCTGTTAGCCTGTTGTTAGGGTTTGTGCCTAGATGTCCCTCCAAAGCCTCATGCAGTCAGTTTTATTCAGACATGGTGGAATCTAGAGTGGGTTTTATTTGTAATGCAGTGCTGGGATTAAGGGTGCTGGGATGAAGTCAGGTGTTTTCTGGGTCGGTCCACTGACTAGACTGGCATCATCCTAATCCTTGTAGACTGGATAAAACTCAAAAGGGGCAGAAAGAGGCTTCTAAGTCTCTCTTTCTCACTGCTTTTGCCATCTTCTACTGCCATGAACCATGGCCCCTCTGCCATGCCACTCTGCCTTGGAAACAGTCAATTACACACTGAAACATCCACAAAATGTGAGTTAAATAAACCTTTCCTCCTTTAACCTTGGCTGTCAGATATTTTGCCTCAGCAATGAGAAAATTAATTCAGACACTGATCAAATGGAAATACTAACATTTATATTTGCAGCATTTTATAAAGAGTGAATATATTTTGGCAGAGAGTTTATCATGGTGTCAAGGCATGAGACCATTTGTAAGTGGGAGATGCTTATGTTTTGTTGTTTAATTATCACTGTCAAGATAAAACAAAAGTATGGAGAATAAGCTCCAATATAGGTACTTTTATTTGAGAGCAAAAAATAGTAACGTGACGGGGACACATGTGCACAGGTCAGAATAACCTTGTGCATGTCCAGAGAATAAAGGGAAAGTTGATGTTCTAACAGGTCAGAAAACTCTGCTGCCAATGTCGTAAAGGTGCCCACCAGAACTGATTAGGCAGCCACAGCAGTTACCATGTAGTGCTCCTCTTGAGGTCATGGTGGACAGTTCCCAGGAGGCTTACTCAGAAGCAACAGCATAGGATTAAACAGAAGGCAACTTGCTTTGCTATATGGCCTCGTGGTACAATTCCTAGAATAATTGTTAATACCCTGCATGTTTTTCCCCATGGTCTCTTGCTGTATTTGATAGACATGGGAAGAATATTTTTGTTATGCTTTCAATGTCTGCAACACCATGCCTTGTATAAAATCCATGCAAATGCCAGGTGATTACATGTGTGTCTGGACAGGAAGTTAAATGCAAAAGCCCTGCTTTTTTGTTTTGTGAGTGACCATATGGCAGGTGCTTCATACACAAAACCAGGTCATTTTGGCCTACCTGCCCTCTCTCTGTAAGTTTGCTTAGGATGATGACCTAATAGTCAGCAAACCCATTTTTATGTCTCTTAGTCTGGAATCACAGCCTGACTCTGTCTCTCTCTTAATGAATTATTTGCCGTTTTTTAATAATAAGATGACCATAGAAATGTTCTTTTGTTTGTCTACCTTGACTTGCCTAACTACTGTATACTGTGGGGTCTGAGTAATTTGCTCATTTAAAAAGTGCTCAGTAACTCCTCCTTCTCTTTGCCTTAATCTTCCTGCTTGCTTGTAGGGATTTGGTATGTTGACTGCTTCGTAGCTAATACTTTGCTTAGCATCTTCCTAGCCGCTCATCCCATGTCGTGGATCCAGGAAGACAATTTCCTTCCTTAGGACCTGTCATGCCTCTCTACCAGGCAATGGAAAGCAGGATCTATTTGATTCTTAGGGCTTGCAAATCCCTCTTCTCAGAATGTTGAAGAGTTCAAACTCTACTGCTTAAGCTTCTCCTAATTTCATAGGAATTCAACTGTTTTTCTCTGCTTGTGATATATGAGCAAATCTCTTTCTAAATATTTAAGTAGAAAAAAATTTCCATCATTACAACTATTTTATACTTAATGGAACAATTAATTTAGTCTATGTAAGTTTTTATGGTGCCCATATAAAAGGTTCAGAGTATCCCTACTAAGCTGACCTTGGTCTTACTCTTTATGAAAGCTATGACCCTGAAAAAGAGTATCTTTTGCTTGATCGAGCCATGCAGTGTTAATGGTGTTGCGTCTAGCATTGCCCCTAGAGTCGGCTGATGCTTTCAACCTATTTTCCTGAATCTACATGATTCAATTAGCTAACTTTTATTAAACTTTCACTATGTGTCAAACTCAATGCCAAGATATTTTAAGTAAAACGTTGTATTTACCCTTGAACAACTAATCCATTTAGAGAGTAGAAGGACACCAGCATGTCACAGTTCTGACTTTTATAAAAGAAGAAGAATTGCAATGAACATTTTAATGAAGAAGTAATCAGTTATTAAAGAAATACTAGTGGAAAATGCAGTTGAACCTCAAAACCTGAGCATATATTATCTAGGTAGGGAAAGAAGTCAGATCATACAGTATATGGTGTAGCACAAACTCAGCAAAGATAACTAAACAGATGAAGACCCTTTGGAACAAGTCCTAAGGTATAATCTGCAAGTGTATGACTGTCACAGACATGTGAATATGATTGAGAACTGAGGAAATGGTAGGGATATACAAGTTTGGCCAGCACCAGATATGAGAATTTATTAGGTCATAAATATTCATATGTCCTGTTGATAATGTTCATTAAATAACTTCAAGATAGGTAGTGATGTGGCATGTATACTTTTAGAAAATGCGACTTATTCACACTTGAGGGAATGGAGTGGAGGCAGGGAGTCCACATAGGAGAATTTCATGATCTCCCAAGCTGGAAAGATTTCTGCCTGCCTAGGGGAGGGGATGAACATGCAAGGGAACAGAGAGGGACTTGAGAAACACCCAGAAGATTGTGATCGAGTCAGTGCTCATACTCACTCCATCTTAACAGTGGACATGGGCCATACTTCACCCTACTTGCAAGCTTCAGCTCTGAAATATGGATAATGTCATTAGTCAACTAACATTTTGCAAGAAATAACACAATTCATTCATCACGGTGCCTGGTTCACAATAAATATTCCATACAATTATCATGGCTCTCCATATTGTGGTTTTAAGTTATTTATGTTGACAATCGGAAATAGGGATGAATCACTGGATATTCGTGAGATACAGAGGAGATGAGCAGAGACAGAGAGAGAAAGAGAGAGAGACAGAGACAGAGAAGGAAATGAAGGGAAGGGAAGGGAAGGGGAGGGAAGGGAAGGGGGAAAAAAGGAAGGGAATGGGAAGTATCCATCTTCTTCAAAGGATCTGTCTGCTCATAGGTTCCAGATATGATTCTGGACACCAGAGAAACTGTACTGTATTAAGCTTTGCATCCCTTAGAATTTATCATGTTTTTTTTTTTCATAGTGAATGTCTCAATCCTATTTGTTCAATTGAATATTAAGAAAATGAACAACACCACAGGAAGGCAAGAGGTTCAGTTATTCAAAACAACAAAAATATCTTATTATGAATTTGGACTGTAAGTACAGCCATTGACTGTCAAGCCTAATTGTTAACCTCCACTTATTTTCAGGTAGCTTTTCCCACCAGGGAATTTTCAGTATATGGCAAGCTGTAATAACATACATAAGTTTATTTAATCCTCAGTGAAGTTTTCTTGCAACAAATTTGACCAACTAATCAGAGGTGAGTAGTGCAACACAAGCGTCTAGCTGGGCTAAACAAAAGATAAGAATAATAATAACAAGTACAATATTTATCTGAGCATATAATATATGCCAAACTTTAGGGCATGAACATCACACACACATACTACTCTAAATATATTGACATCTGTCACCCCTAAACTCAATATATCAGCTTGATTAGGTAAAGAAATGCTTAGCAGATTAGTAAAGCACACATGTGAGTGTATCTCAGTGTTTTAGGTAGGAGTGACCTTGGTTACTGTAGGTGGCCGCTGGTCTCTTTCACTCTGTTGTTATTTCTTTACTCTGCTTGCTGACCAGCATCAACTGAGCATCCTAGCTCCACCGGGCCGTTCTGCTATGATGTCTTTCTCTTGAGACTTGTGAACCAGGCTTCTGACACCCTGCACCAAATTAAACCTCTTCTCCTCATGGAGCAGGCTGCTATGTGTTATGTCTTAGTGGTAGAAGTTCTGATCAAGACAACATTCATCCATTTCTGGCACTGATATTTTAGAGAGACTCTTAAGGGTGTAACTCATTCTTGGACATTTGGGGAGAAAAGCAGGTGGAATAGAAACGTGTTATAAAACAAAAACGTCTCATAGATACAAGGGCTTTGGATTGAAAAGTGTAAGTATCAAAGGAACAAATTGTTTTTGAAAGACATGTTGAGGAAAAATATGGAACTGTGAATTGCCCTCTTAAAATTTAAAATGAGCTGGAACACTTCGATTATTTAGAAGTTATACTCTTTGCACAAATAGTTTTTTATATAAGCACCCCTTGCCCCACTTAGAATGCTATTGTTTGGAGTATAGGACTCATTCTTACATCTAGACTCTGTCTGCTCAGGACTTATTCTACAATTACTTTCTCAAATTGCCAGGTGCGTGTCTGTGTCCGTGAGTGTAGGTGCTGCAGTAAGAACCAGTAGTTGCTTCAGCTGTACCTACAAATCCACTTCCTCCTCTCTCCTCTCCATCTTGAACTTGCTGACACATTTGCTTCCAGGGCTCTGTACCCTGTTTAGATTTGTAACAAAAAAAGGTGCCATCTTTCTTCCAATTACTTTTACAAAAAGAAGATGTATCGGTTTGCCCTGTTGAAGACTTCTGACATGGCCCTGCCATGTGTTTCTTCATGCATGTCTCTTCTGGAAGGAGATAGCCCAACACTTGCACTTATATTTGATATCAAAAACCAGTGTTTACCAAGACATAGCCATTCAGTGTGGTAAGCCACTGTCTTTCTCACCATCCTGAATGAATCACCATCAGCAACCCTCACTTGGTCAGGACACAACCAATTCTTAAAATTCATATATATTAGTTATTTGAAGAACTATATACACAAATAAAATATAAGACTACCAGAAATTCAGAAAATAGAGGCAAGAAAGCTAATTATACTAGCTACCCTAATGCATCAGAGATGATAGTGGAAAACCCTAAATGTTTTATACATGTCATTTATTTTATTCACTTTTAAAAATTAATTTCATTGGTAATATACATAGCATATATAGTATTCATATATAATACCAATATATAGTACTATATATATGCTCGCTATATAGTATATTGTATATATAATACATATATAGTACTATATCTGCATAGAATATAAATAGTGCCTATATATATCCAATATATAAACTATATACAATATATAGAGAGTACATATATATATCACATTCATCATACCAAATTTGTACCTGTAGGTGACATACCTTGATTCTTCCATTTTTCCCAGTCTCATCCCCTTCCTTCTACCTTCTACCCCTCTTCTCCCCTTATTTATAAAAGCTTTCTTTCCATTTTTTCTTCTATTCTGTTTTTTTCTTGCTTTTTCCTTTTTTCTCCTTCGTATCTCCCTTTGTTCCCTTTATTTAACAGTGGGTAATAAATTTCTTCATAACAGTATATAAATGTAACTGTACTGATGATTCCAGGTTTAAGGAAAATGATCATTTCCCTATCAGCTATATTCACTGCAATTGCTTTTTACACAAATTATCATTGTTTTTTTAAATAAAGCTATTAAAAAGATAATATTTTCTTGTTTGGTAAGCCAGGAAATTAAAGCTTAGAGAAATAAAAATACTTAGTCAAAGAAAGTGCATAATTTTATATCATAAAAGCCTAGTTTTGTGTTGTTAATTTTCCTATCTTCCTAATTTTTTCTGTCAAACTTGACATTTAACTACTACATTTATAATGTTTTTCTTTTGAATTATTCCTTTGTGTTTGTGAAAATTAATACAATTAGATCTCTCTATTTAGCCTTCTATATCCCTATAAGTTCTGCATGCATGTTGAAAAATAAAGTACTTCAAATAAACTAGACATAATTTGTACTATTTCATAAAAAGTTTGCTAGGATATGTTCTTATTATTGTTATTGTTCTCATTTTCATTCATTTGAATGAAGTTTTTTTTTTTATTTTAGAAACATAAAAGTACAAAAACATATTGACAAACAGATACCCATTATCATAGAAAATAGTACAATCACAACTAATCTATAGACAAGGTGATATGGTCTCAACAGTAGTTGTTGCTTTATCCATTGATATCTTTGAATTGTAGATGTATGGACTCATATACAGACATGCAAATTTAGTCAGACTGTTGATCCTCTCAACAACAGAAAAAAAAAAAAAAAAAAAAAAAAAAAAAAAAAAAAAAAAAAAAA